>BLKM01000606.1:98817-195310 GCA_013340265.1 Coptotermes formosanus
GCTTCCTTATATTGTTGCATAAAGTTAAAAATTATCTGTAGAGATACTTCCCAGAGAATTGAAGGTGGTGAATGAGGGTCACCTCATATTTTGGGTCTTCTTATGTTTAGGTAAATACTGTAATAGTTTATGCAATGGCAGTGATTTTGTTGGTTCTGTTCTCTATTTCTACTGTGTCAAAACAGAAATTCTGTCATGTGCTACTTCCAAGGGGAAAATAATACTGGTAGATTAATTGGTCATATGATTGTCATTTAGATAATTTTAAAGTATCAACTGGACCAGCTTTTTCAGTATTTGATGTGGAGTAGGAAGCAGAGTGCGTGCACAACACTGGCAGATCTGATGATGGATGATTAGACACTGCCTTCTGATTGACAGTGCAAAACACATGGTATTATTTCATGGTGCTTGAATTGTGATTTAGCATGGCATTTCCATTGTTTTCTTTATAGAAACAAAGTATTTCAGGCAGAAGTGTGAGAAATCGATAATTTATGTTGAGAAAGTTTTTCTGAATTTCCAGCTCTTGTTTTGCTTCTTTAACAGCCATAAGGTTGAAAAAACGCTCTGCCTGCTCACTTGCTAATTTTAAGCCTTGTGTCATCATTGATCCAAGTTTACCTTTCCGACCACATATCGACTATCATACACCATTACTTGTAGACGTCAACCAATCATACATCATATCTCTAGTTTGGCGTGCCACTGAATATTGGTCTAGTACTTTGGAGAAGGTCATCCCTATTTTGCATTGATGCAGTAGGGATTGACATTCTTGCTCGTATATTAATAGAATTAACCAATAAATGCACAATGTTTTTGTTTTACATTTATTTTCACTTTTTTCCCCGATATGTTTCGGCATCTACATGCAATTCTCAAGGGGGTCCATTCTAATTACATAAAGCTTTATCGTGCATTCACACGTGACTTAAAAACGTCTAAAATCTTAAAAGTTAAAGGTTAAAATTCTTCTTCTATAAAACATAAAATATGTAACTTTGGTCTGGTGTTGTGGCGTTATGTCATAAGGCATCTTTGGTTTATTTCTTCAAGGCTGTGTGAGCGTTGTAGGCTGAGCCAGGTACCGGATAGATCTGTTCCTGCCTAACGTGGAACGACGGATATTTTCGACGATTGCAAGGCACGTATTCTACGCTATGTGAAAAGCAGCCTCCTTTTGCCATCTACCAGCGCATGATGAAGATAAAGCTCTTATCCGTGCTATTTTCTACATTGGCTGGACCCACGCCAAAGATGAAAAAGGGTACGTCGCCCCTGGACCTACGGCAAAGATTTTTGGGTAGGTCGACAACTGGCGGGAGGTGGTCTGTACGGAGCAGTGTCTGGTCTGCAGCACGAATGTCTTACGTGTGCTAGCTGGGTACTTGCTGCATAATACACTCGTTACACGATACTGTAAAACGCGAGCACACCACGTCCTTTCGCACAGCAAAGGTATCGGTTTCCTGCATTATGCACATAGTACGCATTATGCTTGTGCTGTAGCTGTTTTAGACGACATCTGGTGAGTAAATGCGCAATGAGAGAAACTAAGGCGATGGGAGGAAAGTGACGTTTGTATTTTTTTGTCCTGGGAGTACTTTTCCTGACATTGACATAGCAGTATTAATGGTAATATACGTGCTGGGAGGCGAGTGCACCACATTACTGTGAAGATAATCGGGATGCCAGTCGATATAAACAGACTGACAGAAGGATGGCTCGAGCTGGAAAGCGACCCAGGTAGAGTATGATATTGTTATATTTTTCATGTTTTTTTACCTTTTAGATGCCGAAATAATAATTTTAGTGCTAGAAGCTTCATACACGTGTAATTGGCTAGCTATTTTATTTACGCTTAATTGGCTGGAGACATTGTTTTTTGTGAAATAGGTACGTTGACAGCAGTTGTGCACTAAAAGGTTTTCGAACCCGTGACTGTTGTTTCGTCAGTTGTACTTCATAAGTAGGGACCATATGAAATAATTGTATTATGTAAAGGTTTTAAAATCGTTTTTGTTCGTTATGATTAATGACAATTATTATGTAGCAGTTTATATTTGAACAGTTGTTTAGTCTCAACTTTTCACTTGTTCACGGAATTTAAAATTTTAAGTTGTGTATAGGAATGGTAAACATGTTTACTTTCCGTTTTCGGCAACATGGTGAACAGCAGAACAATGTGACACTGATGTATAAGATATGTTTGACACTGACAAATCGTAGGCCGTGCACATTCTGACAAAGTGCATTTTGAGGTTAGGTGTGAGTTTGCGTTGCTAATAGGAACCTAATAATTAAATCAGTAAGTGCATGTAGATCATCTTTCTTGGATCACCACACATTGCTATGGGTTTGCATGTTTTCAGAGTAACATAGGTTTGGTTGTGTTCTTTTTGTGTTATTAGTACTTGTGAGTTGTCTTGATATTATATGGCATTAAATTTTGTTAATTTTGAAGGTGGTAGATGAACTCTGATAAGCTGTGATGACTTTGTGATTCAGTTGTAGGTGAAATTATGTTATATACTTTGCTGTAACTGTTATGTGGTCTAAGGAAGTTTGTTTTAGTCTTAGAATTTGAATTTCAGACCACTATGTACCCAGTTTATTTAAAGTGCTAGAAGATATAACACATAAAGTGATGAAATATGTGGAACAGTTAAGGTATATAATATGATGGGTTTTGTTCTATATTATCAACAAAAGGATAGTTAAAACAAGGTGCTTTGAAAAGACTATAAGTTTAATGCAGTGAATATTGTAAGAGCAGTGGCAAGGAAGAAATGCTCACAGCATCAAACAGGATAAGTGGATGCATTTTCCTTGAACATTGGAGTGCCAAATCATATTGTGTTGCACATTTGATGCATGGCAGAAACCAGAAAGCAGAAAGGAAAAACGGGAAGTCATACAGAAAAGGTGCTGTCAATACTATTTCTGGCAGTGGTTGAATAGTATTAAAATTCTACAAAAGAAGTTTGTTGTGATGACAGTTTTCACCACATGCAGGGTAGGATCTAGGTGTAAATTTTGTTCTGGCAGGATTGGAATTTTGGATTATGCAATAACAAGGACTCATTAGGGTGTAAAATTGTTGATTTTGTAAAAGAGAACTGTAACAGTTGTATTTTTCGTTGTTGCTAAGAAATTGGTAAATTTATTGGTACATACAGTTGTTGTTCATACAAAAGAATTTTGCAATTTATATTTCGTCCAGGGTTATTTACATTGCTACTGGAAGATTTTGGCGTGAAAGGTGTACAGGTGGAAGAAATTTATGATCTCCAAAAGTCCCTTGAAGGCCCAGTGTATGGATTTATATTTTTGTTTCGTTGGATTGAGGAAAGACGTTCCAGAAGGAAGATCGTAGACCAGAGTGAAAGTTTTGTTAAGGATGAAGATGTTGTCAACAATATATTTTTTGCTCAACAGGTAATTTGCATGTTGTGTATTGTTGTAAAGTTGTTATAATATTTAAGTTGATGAAGGTGCGATACTAGTTATTGTAAACTCTGATGGGGATGCGTTGTTTGCACGTGCTGTCCTTGTAAAATTATTTCATGGAGGTTAAAGACTTAATTAGAAACACATTTTAAGTTACTGTTACCCCGGTTAGCTTGGTGTCATTTAAAGTTTTTGGATAAGTTTTTGTTGTACTGGTATAACTATGCAGCTGTGTGAAAGTTTGTTTCTAGTTACATTGCTATTCTGCGCCAAAATATTGTTCTTTGTAGGCCCCATGTTTTCTGGTTTATGTGATCTGTACCATTACATTTTTGCTTCTTTCTTTTCTGTCATGTGATGGTGTACATCACTAACATGAACTGAGTGCAGCAGAGTGTGTTGTGCTACTTTAGTGGTCTCAAACATGTGGCCCGTAATTTCATTTTGTTCTTTTTGATGTTTTTTTTCAGTTACAGAATTGAATTGCGGTGAATTTTATTGTCATCCATATTGGTACATGTGTAACACTTGGGCAAGTCAATTAAAACATAAAATAATAAATGGATTCACAGTCACACTACAAGTATTACATAAATCCCAGTCAGCAGTGGCCCTCCTCTGTGTTGAAGATTTTTTAAATTAAAAATGGTTTTCGTCCCGTGCCTTAATTCTCAGAAAGGTTTGCTATCCCTGGATAGCACTGTACATCCCAGGAGATTGGTCTTAAAATTTGTTTTATTTTATAGATGGTTCCCAATAGCTGTGCAACACATGCCTTGCTTTCGGTACTCCTGAATTGTCCCAATATTCATCTTGGTGCCACACTAAGTCGTCTGAAAGCCCACACATCTGGCATGTGTCCAGAGAACAAGGTACAGTTTTGGAAGTTGTTACTTGACCTCATGAAATAGTCACAGTGCAGTGGCAAATTTATTTTTAATGTAAAAAGTAACATAACTTTGTTTTTAGGCACATTCGCAAAATTGTGAAAAGCAACTATTAGCTTTGTCATATCTTTCTGTCCGTCCATCTGTCTGCATGGAACAACTTGGCTTCCACTTGATGGACGTTCATGAAATTTGATATTTGAGTATTTTTCAAAGGCCTGTCGAGGAAATTCAAGTTTAATTAAAATCTGTCAAGAATAACAGGTACTTTACGTGAAGATCTGTGTACATTTATGATATCTTCCTGGATTCTCTTTAGAATGAGAAATGTTTTAGACAAATGTTGTGGAGGAAATCAAAACACATTTTGTGTTCGATAATGTTTTTTTGAAAATTGTGCTGTTTATGAGATAATGTTGAAAAATGTGGTCGAGCCAGACAGGCCACATATGGCTATGTAATACAGTGCATGTGCTTTGCATGCTGGATGATTATGGCTACAAACACACACTCAGAATGTGTAATACCTATTGCTTTTCCTATGCAACGATAGTTGCACAAACACACCTCATTGTTGCGTTTATATATACAGTGACTGTTTTCTTAGATTTTGACATTATGTATGCAATATTTATAGAAGATGTAGGGACACTGTGTAAAATATATTGACCTTTAGTGTAAAGTCTTTTAAATCCCATGTTTCTGCCATGGCCAGAGCTCTCTTCAGTTTCAATGCTGACTGTGAGAGAGTAGTTGCCCTTCCACATAAAAAGGATTTACATTTAATGGGGCAGTGTTTTACCCATTTGCCCAGTACAGGTTAACTAAGTACGATTTATAAGTTGAATGTATGTCCAGTGATCAAATTCTGGCTCAGAAGTACTATATGTACAGTAATTGGTTACATAAACAGGACATAAGGCAGCTTGTGTTGGAGTGCAGAAAGTTGGGATACAATTCACAAAATGCAGGCAAGACATTGGTTTTGTTTCTAAAAAATTTGTTTGTTGTATCTGCAACAAGTGAACTAAGCTCTTCTGAGTGTTAATCGTTGATGCCAACTTTTTGATTGTTATTGTATCTATATAGGGATGGGCTATAGGGAACACACCAGAGTTAGCGAAGGCCCACAACTCTCACGCCATGCCCCAGGCAAAGCGCTGCCTTGACAAATCAACAGGTGTGAGCACAGGACGTTACACAGGTGAAGCCTTCCACTTTGTCAGCTATGTACCAATTCGTGGCCGACTTTTTGAACTTGATGGCTTGAAGCCATTTCCTATGGACCATGGTAAGTAACTTACATTTGTTTGGGTGATAAGTTGCAAGGATTGGATGTGGAAGGAGCTGGCTCATAATAGTGCCCATTGGCAAGTAGTGGTGCCAGTGGTGTTGAGGCTTTGGATTATGCAGTCAGGGAGTTAAACCTTCATCATAAAAGGTAAAGGTCCCCCTGTGACAGGCCCTGAAGTCCCAGAAGTGGAGTAGATATACAGCTCTGCTCTTTACTTTTTCTTTAACCTTGGCACTAGATGGGATTGGGTGGGTGGTTAATGCTATGCCCTGGCTGCTAACACCCAGGAAAGAGAACTGGCACCCATTGTGCAGGAGGCTCGGTGAGCATTGTGGGTAATCTTGATGGGTGTGGGAAATCTTGCCTTCACAGGGTTCGAACCCTGAACTGTCCAGCCCATAATGTGTCACTGTAATGACTATGGTGTCTCGGCTGGAAATCTTCATCATGGTGGCATATAAATCCTTTCCCAAGTCTGATACAGCATCATTTTCTGCCAGACTTTGGCCAGAAAATCAAAAGCTTTTTAAGTGGTCAGAATTGTTGGATTTTTTATCAGATTCTAATGAAGTTGTGAACATGTGCTGACTCTGTCTAATGAATATTTAGTCTGTTTAAGAAGAACAAATTTATTTATTGCTTATGTTATGGAAGGTTCAATATGAGTGAAGGCAGTTGAAGAATTGCAGTTCATACTATGTTAAAATTAACCCTTTAAAGACAAAGCGTATCTGTTTTATAAAAGGACTCAGTACGTACCGCGCTGTAAACACTCTCCACTTCGGTTATAAAAACCAGTCTCTTAATGTTTTGTAAGGCAAAAGTTGCTGTTTGTTCTGAGATCCGTACAAAACACATAAACGCAATGTGGGCACCATGTAGAATTTTTTAATGTTAAACCTGGTCGTATATAAAGTTACCGCTAGGGTTTAAAAGGTTAATGTACCTCAAAATGCTTGACCACACAGAAGGCCATTTCACAACTGGTACTGTGTTATTGTTCTCATTTGATTTGCTCTTTGTTGAAGATACTATTCTGGAGAAATGTTGCTCCATCAACCTTCCTGCTATATTGTTTGCAGAGGGATGTGCTGCTGTGTGTTACTTTAATAATATACCATACACAAAGCGAACTCTTGATTTACGATGGTTCACCTCTGTGTGTACTGATTGTGTGTATGTCGTGATTGCATTCAGCACTCTGTTTATTAACTGTGTGGAAGAGCTTTGTACATACTTACACATGTCTTGCTATTTTCACAGTTTATTGTTTGTAATGGCAGGTCCTTTCTCACACCACCAATGTGTGTGTTGTAGTCTGTAACATCAACGTGCTTTAAAATTTGTCTGCCTGGACTAGATGATAGTCTTGGAGGGTTTTGGTGTATTGTAGATCGTAGGTTGAGACTGATATTTCAGAGGATCATACTCCTTCGATCTTCAGGGTAACAGACGTATGTCCAGATGGATGTCTGCATCCACTGTATTATTCTTTTTAAATTAAGGATTTAGCGATATGTGCGTATGCTTGGTGCCCAATTCCTTAAATGGCTTCAAAAATGACGGTGAATAAATGCCATTACGAACTTAGCTTGAACGTTATGAGTTTATTTCAGCATTTTTTTTTTATTGAAGTTCTGTGTATGTGCCATCTGTATTACAGGACCCTGGGGTGAGAAGGAAGACTGGACTGAAAAGTTCCGTCGTGTAATTACAGACAGGCTGGGCATTGCAAATGGTGAGCAGTATCATGATATTAGATTCAATCTTATGGCTGTTGTTCCAGACAGAAGATTTGCATTGACTCACAAGCTTAAGATGTTGAAGACTAATAGGTAAGTTTAATTACATATTACATGAGACTATGTTTGTGTGTGAATTTTTCTGTATATTGAATTTGTATTATTCACTTTTATCTGTTACATTGCTGTCAGGTTTGTAATAATCTGTGTATAGGTCATTCATTGTGTTGTAAGGAGAAATCATTGGTTATGAGTTAATGATTTCAATGAAAATTGCAGCACTAGAAGGTAAAATGTGTCTTGCCCTTCATTTGTATATGTGGGTTATAATAGAAGTTTTTCCTTTGCTATGGCTTTGTTTTTAATTGCCTTGATGGATCATTGAACTGTAAATGTGGACTTGCAGTGCTGAGGTCTTTTGTTTGGTTCCATATATGCCTGATTGTTTTTTTGTTTGTATTGTTAAACATTTGAAAACAGTCACATGTCACATGGATTGAAGTTAAAAGTCTGGCTACTGACAGGAGTGTGAGAGAGATGTGTCAGATGTGCTGTGCATCTCAAGGAGCAACTTCATATAACTGACTGACAGTTGTTATAGTAATGGTTTTTATATGCCTCATGTGATAACTTGGTTTAATCAAAACATGTAAAATGTAATATAATGTAACAGAGTTTATTTCAGTTGTATTTGATTGTTGTACATGGTGCTTTATTTCAGTATGGAATACAACAGTGTCTCATGCTCATGAAGGTTATATATTTAAACCATTGTTACATATTATGAACTTGTGTTAGAATAAGTAATTCTACAGATTGTATAAATTGTTCTATATTGAGGTTACCCTGTATGAGGTACTGAAACTTCGCTCTGAACAAATTCCGGTATTGGACCTTAAAATATGCCATGAATGAATCCTCATCTTTCCTGATCTGTGATCAGTAACTATTCTACTTTATATTGCTTGGTGAATGCTACATTACTTTAGTGGTTGATAGAACATTATCCAATAAGTGTGGGACTGAATTAGTAATGTATCTATTTCATTGCTAGATATTTAAGGTTCTGTATGTAGATATTCTCTATGTGTGTATGTATTTTATTTGAATTAATTTTACAAAATGTGAAATTTTATCACTCTTGAGGATGCTTTCCATAACTTGGTGTTAGTAAAAGGGCTGTCAAGCGTTGTTTTTTGATTGTTACAGTTTTAAATTAATGTGGTCATTTCTTACAGACAGATAGTGTTGGAAGCATTGCAGCAACTTGTAAAGTTAACTCATCCAGAACTGACAAATGGCAAAGATGAGGTGGGCAATAGTGAGGAGAAGAAAGAATTAGATAGTGTCCGTGCTAGTTCTGCCACTGAAAATACGAAGAAAGACGCTCAGAAGAACAGTGAAATAGAGAAGATTAAGGTGAATGGAACACATCCATCCACACCAGAGGCAAACAGCCCAAAGAATTCTGTAGCCACTTGTCCAGAAGGAAAGAACAAAGACTGTCCACACATTGATTCGGATTCATACGTGACACCAAATCCAATTTTGGAAACACACAATTATGCCAAAATCCCTCTGATGGCATCAGCAGATCCAAGCAACGCTTCATTAGCCAAAACAGCAAGTTCAGAGAACAGGTAACGTGCACTGAATAAAGTTTGTGTATGTGTCATTAGTTGTATTGAGTGTCTTTATGCATTGTAACCCTTTGATGCTAGTGGGGTGTAAATTCCAGCTACTGGTCAGGACAGAGGGGTTTTAAATGTGTACTGTCCTTGAATACATTCATGTCTTGTGGTGCACCAAGGCTGGCAGCATATGAGGAGCTGCAGGTCCATACAGTGCCTTGAGGCCAGCACTGAAGGGTTAGGGACTGAGAGGACTGTTGGGTTTTCTGTGCATTTAACAGAAGAACCTTGTATGTGTCAGTACAAGTGGTTTTATTGAGTGTTTTTATTTAGTTAAGCGACATTGCAAGAGTGTTTTTTTTATGTTGTTTGTGTTATGTCTAGAGGCTGGGGTTTTGGTGAAACAAGGTTAATAACTCTGTATAAAACCACTCAATAAAAAATTGATTACATGTCTGATCATTGCATATTTCATTACGTATGTGCATGAGTTCCATCACTGAACAGTGTGTTACACTCTTGTAACTGAACTGGAATTGATGATTAGAATTTTTTCATATTTTACGTCAGTTTCCTGAAAGTTGTACCCAAATGCAAATGTTTGTCTGGTACATCTAGGTATGGTCTCTGTTCAATTTTATGGCCTTTGCCTACTTAGACAGTGGCATATTCTTAAACAGCTGCATACTTATTTTGACAGTATTTTTAGTTCAGTTTTAACAGATTTGCCTCGAAGTGTATTGAGTGTAGTAAATACTGTATGTGGAAGGAATTTGTTTGGTGTATTGCAGTGTGAATACAAACGTGGAGGGTCTGCAAGAGAAGGCAGTGACAGTGGCTGCAGCAGCAGCAGCAGCAGCAGCACCAGCACCAGCACCAGCACCCTCTGGTGCGACATTGTGCCCTCCTGACTATTCAACTCCCCTTACTATCCAAACATCACCAGCCCCTAGCAGTTCTAGCACTGATACTTCATCAGAAGTGGGCTCTGCATTCAATTCTCCTACTCAAGGTTTGTAATGTTCTTTGTCTCTCTTGAAGGTCCCTTATAAAGCAAGAAGTTCTAAGGAGAACTTAGGCCCACCCACTTTTCTTTACACACTTGTATCTGTATGTTGAGGTTACTTAGGACTGTAAATTAATACTGTACAATTTGGTTATTCTTGTCTGTATGTCATTTTTGGCTACAGATAATATATGTCCATGAATGTTTATGATGTTTTTCCACATATACAACTTCAGCGGCTGATGCATCACCATAAATGTAGAAGCTAAATAAAAAAATTTTATTTGGCCACCATGTTCTTGTTTTACATTCCACAAAAATTCATCACAGCAAAAGATTTTTATGTATTTTTAAGACCTGTCACCATTCAGAATTTTAATGGCATTAGTTCTTCCACATCAGAACTTTGCATGATGGTCATAGTGGTGTCACTGGTGGTAGAAAATTGTGAAGTACAAAGGCAGGGTTGGCATCTGCTGGCATGATATATATACATTCCATGAAAATGTATGTGTTGGTTTGAAAATTGTTGAATTTAAAGTTGCAGGTGTTCATGTGTCTCTGGTCAAGAGCATTATGGGAATTCTGGAATTTAGTAGCAGTTACTTGGAGCAGTCATTTTGCTTCCTGCATACTTTGTCTGATGCACAGTACTGTAGTTTATTTGGGCAAGCCATCCTGTAACTTACAATTCTGTTACTCTGGAAGTGGCAAATAAAATAATGCTGCCTGGAGTGTGGGTCATGGGTTTTCCCAGGTTTGGAGCATGGGCTGGGGGGTGGAGTGGTGGTAACAATTTGCTCTAGAGGTTGTGGCATTATAAGTTGCCTGAAAATTGTGGTTTGGTTTTTACACCAGCTATAAACACCTGTTTCACAGACATGTTTGTACACATTGAAAGCCATGTTTGGCGGGCAGGTGTAAGAGAGAATTATGCTAGACGTGGAGTTACACATGTAATATCTTGTACAGTCTGTAAAGTTAGGCATTCTTACACCAGTAGAACACGGTATATTTAGTGCAGGATTCCATTGCGAGTGAAATGAACCAGTTGAGAAGCTGTCGATACTTGTGGAGAAACCTTCTGTTGTGCTGATGTGTTGGATTTTATTTGTTGTGGTGATAGATGGAGTGACAGTGGTAACTGGTTTCTCATGACTTCCCTGGAACAGCAGTTAGTAACAAGTTTTTCATTTGTGGACATATTATAAAAAGTATTTTTAGAATGACAGTAAAGTGTTTTACCACTTGTGTGCAGATTTCTGTCATATACCTGTATCTGTAATACTTTTTATGCCATGAATAGGATATTTTGCTTTGAAACTGGCATCTTCTGCTTGAAATCCTATCTGTGTGCATATTGGTCACTTGACAGCTAGAGGTTGTCATGGCTTCCACCAGTAGAAATGTTGATTTCCCAGGAAGTGTACCAACAGAGGTTTATATATAGACCTCTTTGTGTGTTGTGTGTGTGTGTGTGTGTGTGTGTGTTGGAGATTACATTGTCTTAAAACATCTGCAAACCAGCTGGCTATGTGATGTCACCATCCAAAATGGGGCTGTCAGAAGTATGGCCCATGGTTGTGAATTTGGATGGCGTGAAGTCTGGACTGTACAGCGGATGTTTTCATGTTATCAGTAGTTCCCCAGAATAAGCAGCAGCAAGAGAGTAAACATTTCTGTGGAGCAGACAAACATTTTATGAAACCAGTGTGCACTCTTTGGATTAAATTTGACAGCTTCATTCTCTTACAAATGTTGTCATGGTGTCAGACACTACTGACTGTCATTGTTCTGTCTTGTAAATGAAGCAGTGTAGATGTTGTGGAATCCCAGAAATCTAGTGACCCATGAAGTTGTGCCTGACCATACCCTGTTCATTAAGTTGTAGTTGAGGTTGTCTTTGTGCTCCACATGGTACTTGCTGTGGTGGTGCTTGGCAAGACACTGTAGGAAACAGCAATGATACGTTTGGTGTGATGTTTTCTGGGTCCAGAGTATCCAGTACCCCTTGAGGAATGTAAAATATCCACCTACTGGCAAAATAATAAGTACCAATATATTTTATTTCATATCTACAAGTTTGTGTGGAAGGCTTCAAACCATACTATGTGTTACATTCCCAACAGTTCATTAGTCCTCTTTGTTTTGAAACATAAAAAAAAACTCCATGAATGTGCACATTGGTTTCATTATGTCTGCCTGTCTGTCTGTCCATCTTTCCATGTATATGAACTCAAAAACTGCTGAATTATCATGAAATTTGGTATGTGGGAGTTTTACTGATCTTTGTCAAGACATTCTTTCAGTTAACCTTAACCTTTGAAATACCAAGCTGGTATTTAAATTTCAAGGCATGGTTGATGAAAAACGTGAGTACTCTTTGAACAGAAAGAGATAAAATTATGAAGTAAACGACATTTTGAGGAAAATAAAACAGAGATCATGCAACATGTCTTAAAAACTGCAGTAAATTTTCTTATTGTGTTAATACATAAAATGAAATTCTGGGGTGTTTTTAATCTGTGTTTGCATATGTGAACATAGGTCATTTAAAGGTCATATTTTCACAACAGTAAGGGACATTACATGAAGATATACTGGCTTTTGTTACACATATTGAGTAAAACTCACACATAACTAAATGTTTATTGGACCCAAAAATGTTCTGTATAAAAGGTACAGACAAAAATGAAAGCCACATTTTATGTCCAGTGCATTTTCTGTGAGTCTTGGCTGTCAAGACACCCCTGATTTTTAGGTTGTCACCTTGTAACAGTAAATGTGTAGTCTATGCAAGACTGTTGTATTCTGTTTGTACCTATTCCATGGTCCCCCCTCTGTGTGGGACAGGTGTGACAGTGTATGCTAAGAGGATTAAAGTTGGCCAACAAGTGTAAATGTTTAAACTATGTATTGTTTTCTTTTAAGTGAATTTCCATGTTAATATATACACTGTTCTGGAGGTAGGTTAAAGGTAGGTGGGTAGTCCCAACAACAGAGTACATGGTTGGTTTTAAATTTTATGTCATTTGAATTTTGTGTTTGGTTAAAGATGTATGTAGAAGGAATGTAATTTTACAAAATGAGGTAGCTTTCATAAAAGAGGCTGGTAGTGGCAGCAGCCAGTCTACATTCAACACAGTATTTTGCTGATTAACTTGTTGAACACCTAAGCTTTTGTTTTATGTGGGACTGAGCCATGTGGAATCAGGTCCCTTCTTGAGGCAGCTTGTATCATTGTACTATTTATGAGTATAAAGTGTGCATTAATCTCCCTGTTGTTAGTATTAAAATCTTGAAAATGACAGAGGTAAATTTCACTGTTGAACAGGCCATGAAGGCCCCCAGATGGGAGCAGAGGTATAGCTGCACTGCTTCCTTAACCTTGTCTCTAGATGGGCATGGGTGGTCAGTGCTGCATGCTGGCCACTTTACCCCTGGGCAAGATACCTGGTACCCATTTTACAGGAGGCTGGGTGGGTGCCAGGGCTGGTCTGTATGGGTGCAGAAAATCTCACCCATACCGTCCAGCCAGTGGCAAGTTGCTTTACTGACTGCACATTAAAAACTTGAAACTGTCTTTAAATTTATTGTGGCTTTTGTAGATGTTCCTGAAACAGTGAATTAACAGTAGCAATAATGAACCAAATGCTTTAGTTTTCAAGGTTTTCTTGTTTTGTGTTGTTGTAATCGGGCACTCAGTTGCTCTGGGTTTTGATGTATACCACTGTTATGAAGATTTGCGTACAGGTCTTCCATAAACCAATTCAGAAATCTTACCTGGTTTGTATGTAAATGTGGCAAAATGGTGTGATTGTTGGTGCTCGGGGCATGTGGCGGCCTGGTTGAAAGTTGAAGAGGGGTGTCAGTGTTTGTACTAGTTGTCGTATGCAAAGTTTGGTGATGTACATTTCCTGAATTGTGCAAAAGACTTTGAATTACAGCAGCAGCATCAGGAGCTGTATTTGGAGATTCAATGTCTTTTTCTTCAAAAGTATGTTTGTTGGTGTTCCCAGCTTTTATTTCTGCGTGAGAGCAAGGTGTTTCTTGAGGTAGTACACACATTTTTAGAAGAGGGTTAAAAACCTGAAAATGAGAAGAATGGAATAAATATAAGGGAAATACATTTGTGACACTTTAATAATGTTGTAATTGTAGCATTCATTACATTAAACTTCTCAATTGTTATGTGAAATTGTTCATAAAATGCTTCATCACTTTGTTTAGTATAAAGAATCTTGAATATAAAACATCATGAAAGTGATAACATGGATTCTGGGGTATGACATTTGGGTTTCCATGATGTTCGTTTTGTGAAGAATCATCTCTTCTTGTGGCTTCTAATTCCATGTGCTGTAGTAGAAACGTACCAACACCTACTGCCTCCCTCAGTGTATAACACTCTCGTATCACTTTCTTGTCAGACTACACAGTGTGACATTCCAGAAGACAGTATTCTTCAGAAACTGGTGTCTTTGCTGCATATGCAGTCAAAATGTTAGTGATATTTCTGTGTGTTGTGTAGTACAGCTGACATGCATTTCTGGATGAACCAGAATGTTTTGTGTATACTGGTAATGCCTGTCCGGAAATTTATGAATCTTAAGTCAGAGCACTCTCTTATGAATAGTTTTATGTCCAGTTGAAGCCATAGGTAGGTTTTCTGACTGTTAGAAACCAAAGTAGTAGAATGTGTGTACCAGTCTTACCAGGCCATAGTTACAGGTAGCAGGTATCCAGATATGACCCGTAGCAGAGAATGGTAGGTCCACACAGTAGTAGAAGCGACTGTTGTTTGTGTTGTCAGCCCTTCGTGCATCAGGACAAGAAGTTCCTGGAAGATAAATTGTTTTACAGAAGTTTTAGTGACTTTTTAAATAAAGTATTGCTTGCTGATGCCACTGATTACACATGCTAGGTTAAGTAAAGATGACAGTTTGAGGTATGGCATGGGGTATGGATGAGTGTCTATATTCTCATTGTTATCCTGTGAAAACAGCAGACTTGTAAGGGACTAATAAATGATCTGCTGATGTCTGTCACTGTCTTAATTATGTTGAGTAACTTGTATGTTTGTAGGATGCAGACGCTCAAACACTCTTCAGCGGCAGTGAAAAATTACTTGCATGTTGTGTAGAACTGTCAGTGATGCACAAAGTTGAGTTTATTTAGGTGCAAGCTACATTTTGATGTAATTGATAAAGTAAAATTTTCCCTTTTGTGTGTCATGAAGGCATTTGGGGAATGGAGATAGTGCTCCACACATTCTTAACTTTGGTACTGGCCAGCCATATGCCTCATTTGGATTACCCTCATGGAAGGGGCCCCCAGTACTCATGGCATAGGAGGCTGGGTGGGTCTCAGAGCTGGTCTGAACATTTTGGGGAAGAGAAAAATCTCTTGCCCCTGCCAGGAATCAAACTAATGTTCCTTAGTTGCTCAGTTAATAGCCTAATGTCTGTTGAATATATCTGATTAATATGCAATAAAATTTATTTTTGAAAGCATGAATTTAATGGAACAGACTAATTTTACTATATTCATGGTGTTTAGTGTTTTGTCCCATTATCTTTGTTGCAGCTTTTATAGAAGTGGCTGTGACTTGTTTTCATAACTGACCAACTAATGCTGTGATTGTACACATGTGTTGTTACTCACATAAGAAAAATTTTTCCTGACTTATGGTTCTATGGTGTTTCTTTGTTGGTGTAAAAAAGTTACTGTTCCATTTGATGTCAGATTTTTAAAGACTGATTTTTTAGAATTAAAACTTACCCAGAGCTGATTTCCAAAAAATGTAAGTGGAAAACATGCTTGCCATGATTATTTGTAAAACACAGTACTGGTCTGGATGCATCATTATAGACTCACTGGATGCATTCCTGTCCTGTTAGTAGTTTGTCTGTGACTGGTTTGCTGTGGTCTAGTGAGCACCAGTTAGCACTTAACAGTACCCAAGTAACTGTGCAGGGAACCTGTTTGGCTTGTGTTGACTTTGAAAATTAAGGTAGCTAGGCCATAAGATGATGTGAATGAGTGTGTCAGAAGAGACAGATGTTGAAGTTTATATGAACTGTAATTTTAACTTGGCTCTAATATTAAAGTCTTTGGTAGATGCCATTATTAAAGCAAATATTATTTTAATTAATTCTGAAGTTAAATGAAATAATGTTTTTATAGTCATTATTATAAATTATTTGTGTGTATACAGATCATATGGAAGAAGTTTTGATGAAGATGAGAAAGCAATTATTAACTCTAGTAGTGTGTACTGTAGGGTACAGGTTTATGTACTCAGATTTTTGTATTTTGGTTGACTGTAACTGGGGGTTGGGCAGGGGTTATGATGCATGCCCGCATAGATAATACATTGAAGATCTCACCAGTTTTTCTAGACTGTATCTGATGCATAATTTCAGCCTTTGGCGTTCAGTAGTGTGGTATTTTGGTGTTCCAGCATTTTGGTGTACATTGCAGCCCCGGTCTCCAGGGTGAGTGGCAGGGAAGTAGGTTGTGCTGTGACAGTGGAAGTGAAGGTGGTGTGGAGTAAGGTGTTATCCTTTTTTAAGGGGCCCTGGGTCACTATATGTTTCTGGCTTACCTTAATAATGCTGTCAGTAGCTCAGACTGTATTGTAGCAAATGGTGAGATGGTTGGTAAATAATGAATGAGAAAGAATATGGTGGGACATGGTTGTGGCATAATTTGAGGTCCATTCCCAAAATCTGCCTTCAGTCACTGAGGAAAACTATGCAGTACCCCAGGGTTGTCAGTGTTGGAGCTGAGATTCAAACCAGGCATCTCATGAGTACAAGTCAGTATTGACATTGCTTAAGTCCACTTGTTCAGTTGGCGTGATGAATAAATATGTCCTACCATTGGAATGAGAGGAGATGTGTGGAGGGTGTATAGTGTCATCCAGTGGGATGGGGCTGTGTGGTTAAGAAGAAGATTTGGAGGAAGAGGTGAAACCAGATTTTACACAGTTTGGATCCACCTTCATAGTTGAAGTTATGGGAGTGTTCTAACTGTTGTGTGGCCCTGCCTCATGGTGCAGGGATGTTGAATGCAGATGTTTTGCTAGGGTCTGTACATAAATAGAATTTAGTGCCTCGTTTTATTGCAGTGGAATGTGTGGCTATCACATATGCTTAGTTGTCTGCAACAGACACACCAGGCTAGGGAACCAGCACTTGTGAAGACTACATATGTTTGCTATGAAAGATATACTTATTATTGCAGGTTGGGGCTGGAATTCTGGACAGAGCAGCCCCACTTCAAGCAAAGACTTCAAGAAGTTAGTTGTCATCCGCATGGCAGGAGCAGGGGCAACTGCAGCTGCGAGTGCAACCACCGGGACAGGCCATACGGACGATAAGGCTGACTCACCCACAGGTAGGAAGAAAAAGCATGCTTCGTAATTGTTTTTTTATGTCTTTACTAAATAAGTTCATGGTACAGCATATTGCATTAAAAATGTGGTGGTTACACAGTTTGTCAAGAAAGTGTCTGCATTTGTGCAACCTGAAGGTTTACAGAAACCTTTCATTGGGCCCTAGATTTAATGAATTTGTTTCACACCATCACACCTTATATGTCCAAGCTCCTTTTTAATATTCTGCCAAATGGGCCTGTCCTCAGAGGTGTACTGATTAGAATTTTGTGTCTGTTTCCCATTTTCTTGTGGCATCTTATCCCATTTTTTCCTTTTTGTGTCTTCATTGCGACAGCTTTTTTTCTGCTGTCATTGTAATTACTGCCAGCAATTTGTCACCTGCATCACTGTAATTGACTGCACTGTAAATCTGCCAGTCCACCTATTATAAGCAGTCGGGTTAGACCATGTGCATAGTAGCAGGGAACAAACTGACATTCTACCGTAGCAGTTATTACTGTATCTTTGGAGTATTTAGGAGGCCTTCTGTCCATATTCCATCCATGACCGGTATTACTCAGATTGTTCTTAATGTTCCTCATCCTGACAAATTCCAGTTCTCTACCATATAGAGTGTATACTGGTTTTAGTGTTCTTTCTGTCTTTATTTTGGTGCCAAGAATGTTGTCTGCACAAGCCAATTGCCAAAATTTTATGCTTGCAGAGAAGTGACATAAAAATTGTCACCAATCTACCACGTAGTGTAAAAATGCACAATTTAATGTAGCATTAAAGAGGTACTTACTTATGCATTGCTTTTACCTGGTTAATGAATTATTAGTGTTCAGAAATGGCTTATAACCTTTTTAAGGAGTTTATGTGGTATACTCTAAATGTACAAGATAATATCAGCTGTGTATGAACGAATATATTGTGTGATTTAAGAACTGTGTGTGAGTGCATCTGTCTCTCTCTCCTTCTGACCTGTAAAACAGTTTAGATTATATTTGCCTGACTTCTGGATCATTTTTGTGACTTTTTTCATGCCCTGTTGTTATTCTCAGTACCTTTTGTGTCCGTGGAATACAAATGGTTTGTGTGTGTGTGTGTGCGCGCGCGCGCGTGCGTGCGTGCGCGTGTGTGGCACCCAGCAAAAGAGTTTTATTTTTAACTAACCTGGAAATAAATGAAATGAAAAAGAAATTGGCTGAAAATGGTACTCATTAATATAAGAGGAAATTAAGGTAATGATGTAGTCTGTATTTGTTTTAATCTGGTCTAATTTGCACAGTGTGTAGTATGTTAAACAAACAAACAAACAAACAAACAAACAAACAAACAAACAACCAAACAAGCAAGCAAGCAAGCATGCATGCTTGCTTGCTTGCTTGCTTGCTTGCTTGCTTTGCTTTGCTTTGCTTGCTTAAGCAAAGCAAAGCGAAGCGAAGCAGTTAAAATGTGGTCAAGAGAGAACTCATTGTGCAGGATTATCATGGATGATCAGGTTCTGCTAACAGAAGTGGAAGTAAGGTGACATCTTTGTTCATCAGTGATGTTATGCTGTGTATATTGGTATTTAGTTACTGATGTGTTGGGGTTTTGGGCAACCTATCGATCCTATTTTCTTCAAGAGTCGAGAAGACTTGTTGACCCTCAAACTACCAATGTCTACTGTGTAACGTTTCAGATGAGCGAAGATCTCATTTACACCACGGCAGAAGCCTGAAATCAGGCACAGAAATAGGAATGATTGGTGATGTGTTGTAATGCACGTTCATTCTTTACATAGAGCGCAAAAAGTAAGTTCCTGTAGAAGAGGTTGCATATATTTCCTTGTAACAACTCCGAAACTACTGGACAGATTCTTTTTGAATTTGTACATACCTAAAAACATTAAACACCAACAAATGCACAAAGGGGTTTTTTCCGTCAATTACAACACACTCCTACATGTTTCGGCCCTGCTGGGTCATCTTCAGGGAGAAACTTTCGGTTGTCGTTACACTAGGTTGCACTATACAGTTGAGTGAGAATGTGCTATTATTCTCGCTCAACTGTATAGTGCAACCTAGTGTAACGACAACCGAAAGTTTCTCCCTGAAGATGACTCAGCTGGGTCGAAACATGTAGGAGTGTGTTATAATTGATGAAAAAAAAACCCTTTGTGCATTTGTTGGTGTTTAATGTTTTTTGTATAATATAGTGCATGGACATGGAACACATTAAATTTGTACATACCTTTACTGCATACTTTTCATTTTTCATTTTGACAAGACATTGTACGGAGTATAATAATAATAACAACAACAACAACAACAACAACAACAACAACAACAACAACAACAACAACAATAATAGAATTATGTTTGAAGCAAATTATTCTGTAAGAAGAGAACTAACTTAATATCCTTATGTTTTGATAACTATGCTTATAGGGCGCAGTATGGCTGGTGTGAATGCCAGTTGCAAACGTGTGTGTACAGATGTTGTGAGTGCAACAAAGAAAGTGTGCTTGGAAGGTGGACAACGCGTATGGGAGAAAGAAGCAGAGAAGGTTCAGGACCAGGTGTCAAGTCCAGTTTCAGTTGACACAGGCCCTGCTGTCACAAACCACAAGAATGTGGACACCAAACTATGTTCAAAATATCCAGAGCTTTTTGAACCCCACACATTTGCTCCAAAAGATCTGTTAGCCCTACTGAAAAATCTTGAAAATGAGATCAGTGTCTGTGAAGTGAATTTGCGTGATGAAAATGACAAACGTAAAAAATATAAGGTGAGACTACTTGAATATTAATTTAGTTAGTCTTTTGTTCCTTTCTTAAAAGAAGCAGGCGTATGAGAGCACTGTGCTGCCTGTATATGTGTGTTTCCTCCTTGCAGTTCTTTCACTTGTTGACCACTTTGTATGGAATTTTGTATGAATGTTATACCATTGGTGGTTACCCCAGCCTGGTTTTAATTTCTTACAATAAGGAATGATATTGTGCATAAACTTGTGAGGTGGGGTGGATAGGAACAGTGGCTACTATGGGGTCCTGAAATGATGTCTGATATTTGAATGGTATGCAGTGTTGGTTAAGTCAGTTTTTGTAGAATTTAAGCAACAGCATAAAGGCCATGCAGATGTTTTCATTTAATTTCAGTTTTGGCAGCAGTAACTAATAATAATCGAAACTGGGAATATGACATTATGTATAAACATTCCTACGTTCATATGTGAAATGTAATATATAAATGTGCGTGTGCATGTGTGCGTGCATCCTGTTACAGATATGGCAACAGTGCCAAACTTTGATGTATCCTAGGCATGTGACATTGATTGTGTCTGACAAAGATGATGATGATGATAACAACAACAACAACGACAACGACAACAACAACAACAACAATGACAACAACAATGACAATGACAACTCACCATATTTGCAGTTGCAAGCAGTGCAACAAATCTGACTGCAGTAGGATTCAGTCCTATGACCGTCAACTCATTAGCCTAGCTTGATAATGCAGGAAAGTAGATCTGTGCATTAGGAAAGTATGCTTCATAAGCTGTGGCCGGAACCTTGTCTTAACATATCTGGTTATTCTTTAGTTTGCCTTGTGTATGTCTGTTATTGCCGCATTTTTCATGTTTCCAAAGTACAAGTGTAAGTGGTATTGTAGGTATTAACATTTTGCACCTTATCCTCATCAGAAATTGTGTTACTTCTTGAGTAACCCTTTCTTTAAAGGATGAGATGCCTCCTTGTGAGCCATTTACCATGCTTTTCTGTCATCCAAACATACACCGTCTACTATGATCACACTCTGAGATTTGAAAGTTGATGGGGTAATTTTGTGCTCCTCAATAACCCCTTCCAAATTCTAAGTTAGTGTCGTGAAGATGTGTAGATGATGTAGAGATAAAACTCCGGGCTTTCTATACTGTCATTCGTTTCATGGAGGTGAGTGGATGGCTTGAAGAAGCAGGTCATCTGGGGTGTTCCGCCACATCAAGTGGTACATAGTACTGACATTTCAGAGGAGTAATGCATCCATTGGGTTCTGGAGTTAGCTGTGATTCATCTTCAGCTGGAAACATTTATGTTGATATAAACATAACTTCGGTGGGGTGGAGGATTTATTGGAATAAATCTATATGCAATAGACAAGATACTAAGATTTTCTGTCCTTATAAACAGTGCTTACAGAGTACAGTAACTGACTGCATTTTGTATTTCATCACCACCTGAATTTACAGAAAGGACAATAGAAGTTACATTTGTATTAGAAGTGGTTGGTATATCTTTCTAAAAGTAAGACTTCTTAATCACAGACTTCATTTTCATGAATGCTTGTTACTTTATTGCAAGTTTCACTTGTGTTTGAATAAACTGTATCTATTCCATATTGCCAAATTATGTTTGTGTACCCCGCTAGGATAAATTGTATTTCATTACAGTGTGCCGTGTTAAGAACAGCAGGAGAGTGTGGTCCTTGCAGCTTGTTACAGATTCATTCTGTAGGTACACTGCATATGGAGAATTTGGAAATAGTTACTTGTTTGGCCATAGAGGTCCAAATAAAATGGTGCAAGAAATTGTCTGGAATACATAGATGACTCTTTACTCTGTTCCAACAGATTGACGATTGCCGAAGAACACACAATTATGATGAGTTTATCTGTACATTCCTGTCTATGCTGGCACAACAGGGCAAGTTGGCAGACCTTGTGCAGCAGCATCTTGTACAACACAGGAAACCAGGACTTGCTGTTCCCAGAGTACAGAGGTGTGTATTGTGTATTGCAGTATGAGGCAGATTGGCTGAAGTGGTGTTCGGAGATTTGGGTGGGAAACTGACTGACCTGATGACTTGAGTCACATTAGGTGTATGCCATTTGTAATTCCTTGAATTAAGCTGTGGCTAATTTCAATTCAGTTCTTTCAAGTTTGCCAGCTGTGTCATATTTACCCAGTAAAAGACAGTCCCCCTTCACAGTCTGCATTTTGTATGTTTAACTTTGTGCATAATTATAAGGTGCCACTCCATTTTTCAGATGATAAGTTGCAGACAAATTCTCGTTGTATAAATAGGGTATGAATTATGCATCATTCCATGTTAAATAACCCTTGCATTTGAAACATTGTTGTTAAATATGATGGGATCCTGTAGGATGTGATATTTATGGTGGTTTGAGTATACTGTACAGTTACAGTAAAATAGTGTATTTTTGTCTCATATTGTTTTTTATTTGTAGACCGACAAAAAAGCCAGAACCAAGACCAAATTCATCACGCCGTCGCCGTGGTCGCACCAAGTACAGGAAACGCAAATAATTTCAACTGATCTCTTGATGGTGCCAACATTGTCCATGCTAGATCAGCTTGACTTCTGTCATCCGAAAGGAATCATTTTTAATATTTGACATCCCCGTTTGTATGTACATGCAAGATGTATTTTACCCTTATCAATATTACAGTCACAACCAATACACACACTTGTAAAACATAATCAGGCTACCAGTTTGAGCTCAATGAGTCATCATCAGGCCATGACAGAAAACTGTGAAAATTAAAAACTCCATACATTTGGTTAGACAAAAAACTCCCCCTTTTTTACAATTATCTATATGTACGAAATATATATATATATATATAATATATATAAAAATGGTAGCCTGATTACGTTTTACAAGTGTGTGTGTGTGTTGGTTGTGACTAGTATTGATAAGATTACAATATACTTCAACGGGAATCATGCATTATAGTAATTTATTTCATGTTTGTATGTGGTTTGGAATCATTTTCTGTCATGCTAAGGAAATATAGAAACTTCAGTTTTGTTTTGTGGGTAAAGTAGTAAAAAAAAGCATGCAGTAAAGAATAAAATGATATACAGCATTTAGCATTTAAGGTGGAGGCCAGCTTCAGCTGATGAAGTATTCTTCTTGAAGCATTGATGCAGAAATTATCTCTTCTGAAATTTGTTATGTGTGTAGCAGCTGAAATTTTGTAGAAGAGAGAAATTTTGTTGTATGAAGATCTGAATTTTTATTTAGATAAAAAATGGAACAGAGTAGTTTTAAAATGAAACCAATATTATTCCCCAATATTTATCAGATTTTCAAGATTCACACATACGTAATTGTGATTGTGTCCTGGTGTTTTGTTTGGATTTTGCTTTAATATCCCTGTTTGTGCAATCACTACAGGGAGTTCAGTTGAAAAGCAAACCCAGACACGTGGCAAACTTAATGACCTTACATTTCTGCATATAATATGTATGTGTATACGTGTGGATGTATGTGTGTGTATATACACACACATAAAATATTACCACATGTTGGAGTAGGTGCTGGAAATTACCTTTTCAACTCTCAGACATGCTGAACACCTGGTGAACAGATTATAAAATATAAAATATAAAATGTATATACCATATATATATATATATACTGTTTATATATAATACTACAACTTACTGCATGCTAGAGTAGGTGTTAGAAATGACATCCTTTAGGTCTCAAACTTGCTTGATTTTGAAGGATCTGAAACACTAGGAAGCTGTATTCTGCATTTACTCTGATGCTTTACATACAGTTTTTTCCTTATATAGTTTTGTGCAATGAAAATAACCTGTATTAAACTATGCTGTGTGCTCGTGAACAAAAGAAATGTACATTACACTGTGCTTCACGCATCAGTTATGGAGAGCAGATTAAACTGGACTCTGTGACCAAGATGATGTGCTGTACTGTGTTTGCAGCGATAACAGTTGGGGGTGTGCGAGACATGTATTGCTGTTAAACATGGCGCACAGTATTGGCAATTTCCAGACAAGAACTTCCAACAGTATTTTATAATCTGTTCACCAGGTGTTAAGCATACCTGAGAGCTGAAGGTCATTTCCAGCATCTGCTCTAACATGGGGTAAATATTTTAACTTTTTATCAGGACATGTTAGGCCATTCAGCTTGCCATGCACCTGGGTTTGGGTTGCAGTTGAGCTCCCTGCTGTGTTGAAACTTTCTTTTTCTGTTGAAAAGGGACTTGTTGAGAGATATTTTTGCTCCGAATTTGTGAACTCTGATGAACCCTTCTTTTTAAGTGTGTCCTGAGTGTGGTATTACTATGTGGAAAATAGCTGTCTGTGTTAAATAATGAATTTCACATACACGTCTTAGATACATCTTTGTGTATTAGAAGTGCAGCATATGACAGTGAGTGAAATGGGGAATGAATATGAATTAAAGAGCATAATTTTATGTGATATCTGAGAAGTGGTTGCTGTTGAGTAGCCACTTAAGAATAGTAGTTTTCAAAACAGGAGAAAATCTGAGCATGGCTCATGGCAATCATGTACATTGTTACTGGTTTCTATGTGTAATTTCACATAAGTTGACTGGCATCTTGTACCTTAAGGTAAATGTAAAACATCTGTGATTTCAAGTGGTAAGACACCTGACTTCATATGCCAAAATGTTAGTTATGCCAATCAAAGCAAACGCTGCAAGAACCAGAAAATCATAGTTTTGAAAACAAGAAAATCTGAGCATGGCTCTTGGCAATCATGTACATTATTACCGGTTTCTACATGTAATTTAATATATGTTGGCTGGCATCTTGTAACTTAAAGTTTATGTAAAATAATTGTGATTTCAAGAGGTAAGACGCTTGACTTCATAGCCCAAAACATTAGTTATAGCAATCAAAGCAAGGGCTGCAAGAACCAGAGAAGCATCAGGCATTTTTTGTTAGATAGGGGGTAGGGGGATAGTTGATTTTTGAAGCATAAAAAAAATAAGGGCGAGAAAGAGAGGCTGGGGCATTATTAACCCTTCAGTGCGGAGTGTTGAGTATACTTGTGTGCTGCGCATATCATGTGCCGTGGAGTGTCAAGTATACTTGCAATGTACAGGTAAAATTGGGCTACCTGTAAATATTGCTACTGCATCGTGCTATGGACTGAAGTTTAAATGCCTCTGGGGTGAAGGGTTAGTCCGAACATTTCACTACTAAGTTCTTGCAGCTTCCTTTATTCATCACATGTAGATATGCTTTACCTTTGTCCTATTTGTAACAGTGTGTATTATATTCATTTGCACATCAATTTTGTTTGAAATATGACTGAGTTTTAAATTAATTGTGTATGACAAACATTCACATTTAGGACGGTATTGAGTTCTTTTTAACAGATTGTTTATCTTGCAGTTATTTCTGTGAATTTCCATTTACATATTTGGTTCCATACAATTTAAAATGTATTTTGACTTGTTTTAAAATTAGTGGGACCAGAGGTAATTTTTAACAGAATGTTGAGTTGGTAAATTGGCCTGAGATTTTGAAATCGGACAGCAGTATGGTTGCTGTGTGTACATTTACAGTTCAAAAGTGAATTACTTCAGCAATCCAGATGTTTGGCATGTTATTTGATAGCTTGTAGGCTGTGTAAGTAAGATCTAGCGATATATATGTTTAGAGAAATATCAAGGTACTTGTGTAGTCGTATGAGCTATTTCCATGTGTGTGGAATTGTGTGTGACATTTACATCACATTAATATTTGTTACATTGTAATTGTCTCAGAAGAAGGGTGTCTTTGACTGTGTTAATGTGTTACTAATTATAAGGTCAAGGTCACAGGTTTTCAAATTGTGGTTTAAACCTATAGGCATTAACCTATAAATTGTGAATGTGTTATAGGTGGTACTGTAAGGTTAATTACACTTATGAACGTACATTAAGATCAGAATGAAAACCGACTTCTAGAAGTGAGACTGAAGTCTGCGGTTTGATATCCATACCTTTATATTACACTGAATATATTTGTATATTATCATCCATGCAACAAATCAACTGTAAAACAATAAAATTTCCTTATTGATCTACCATGTTCGAAGCATTGTAGACCATCAGGGGCATGTAGCATGTAAAAGAAACTGTTCATTATAGGTGTCACATATTTTGTCACAGCTATACTTACATCACATAAATTTAATCCTGTCTTATGTGATCATAGATTATTTAATTTGTTTATTTGTGCTTGCAATTAAAGCTATTGTTTTTTTGCTGTAAAGTTAAAATTTTCTTTCATTTTGTACTGGGTATAATTATTTTTTGCCCTTCATTCTGTCTGTATCACAGATTTTAGATTGTGATTTTTTGTTTTTTGGTAGAGTAAATATAATTTGTCTCACTCCTTTGGTAGGTGTTCTACTTGATGTAGTTTGCTGTGTCCCATATAAAGCCAGTCACTGCTGTAATTTTGATGAGCAGGGTAGACCATGAGATGATTCTTGAATTTAGTCCCATCCTGAAATAACAGCACTATAGTAGGGCCTGTAGAATTAGGTTATGTTACTTGTTTTTACAAATACTTGATTTGGGTAAATATCTGTAATGTTTGTATACTTATTTGGAGAGGTGAATTTGGTGATACAGTTGCTCCAGCTGGCTCTTGCATAAGTTATTCTTATACTGCGTAACCAATGAAGAAGTGTACTAGGTGTCTGCTGCTTAGGTCTTTTGCCTTCCTACTCCTGTGTTACTTGTGACTGAATTGTTTCCTTGGGTTTCTTCAAGCAGGTCCTTCAAGTCTTTCTTGTTGATTTAACTGCATATACGGTATGTATCAAAATTGTTCCTCTGTGTCCATTCTTAATCCTGTCCATATGTTGTGCCAAATGCATGTCAGAATATGGATTGCTCTGGGGCCAGGATAGCATAGTTGGTGTATTGATTTGCTACAGGTTGGATGGTTTGAGGTTCAAACCTTGGTGGGGGTGGGATTTTCTACGTCAGCCCAGACCAACTCTGGACCTACCCAGTCTGCTATACAATGGATACCCAGTCTTTTTACTGGGGGGCTAAAGCAGCTGGAGTGTGTTGTTTACCACACACACCTGTCTGGCACTGAGTTTAAGCATGGGAGAGTTATATCTGTATCCCCTCTCTGTGCCTCCCCTGGCAATTAACCTCTACTTTTGTTATTCATACTGGTCCTCATGTGTCTACTTTTTTGTGCGTGATTATTCTGTGTGTCCTATGTAGGCTTTGTTGCATTCTAAACAATGTAATCTGTATATGCCTCATGTAGCCTGTAGTATGCGGCCCTGTTTGTAATAATTTCATAGCATGGTTGTCAGTTTTGAATGCTTTTCTGACAATAGTTCTGTTAGAGAAATTTGTTAGTGGTCTCACAGTACATTATTTTCACCATTTATGGTTACTAAATTAGCTACATTATTATTATTATTACAACCATTTTTGTGACGTGTCCTTTTATTTCCCATTCTGTTCTGTCACAACCATGAAGTGGTAATTTAATCATTCTGTGAATCTAACATTGTATTTTAGGCTGTAAGTTTGTTTCATTGGATGGTTTGATTGTTGATTGTCGTGTTCATTATATGTTTTCTGTATTCCGTAGCATTGATTTTCTCTTCTGTTATGTGAAGAATAAGGTCTGAGTAAGCAAGACTCTTACTGATGTCCTCTGAAACACTGAATTTCATATTCTAGTCCTTAGGCTCTTGTGGCTGACACCCAGTGTGTTAAATTGTCATACAGGGTTAAGCTGCGTAGAGGAGTGAACGTTTCCCGATGTTTTTGCAAGCATTACAATTGATACCTTTGGGATGAATGAATGTTGCATTTACCTGGGGGCCTGTTGCCTCTCACACCCTGCACACAGCCAGATCTGTTATAAAGGCCCCCATACAATCTCTGTATTCATTCACACTGAAGACAGCAACAATAACATTTGCCACAGTGCTGTGAAATCTTCGTTCTTTTATGCAGCCTAAACTAAAGTGCTGATTCAGGCATTGAATTTCATGTCCTTATGTTGTTTATTGTTAAAGATCTTGTTATCTGTTACAGTTTTGTAGGTCATATATAACCACATCTTATGTCTTACAGTATGTTGTCTTCTTTATCCCAGCATGTTTCATTGTCTTTTTCTGCGTTCTGTAGGAAAACTTCATTCATAATTCGTGATATGGGAGAGCCTATAGTTACTCCCTTCTTGGGTATGTAATTGTAATTATGGTAAAACCTGTATTCTGTGGGCCAGTGGGGAGTGGGTTGTCTTATGAGGCAGTAATGCATAAGATTGAGGTGAAAAGCAGCCCAAAAGGAGCCTCTCTCAGGGCTGCTTAACCGTGAAGAGGGAGACATTGCTGTCCTCGTAAACACCGGGAACTACTTACCAATGGATGTGGCACATTCCAGAAGACTTGAATCTTTGTGTAAGTTCATTAGGTGTAGTGAGTCCTTATATTGCTGTATATGCATATGGTAAATATGTCATTTTGTTTGTTAGGGGGACAGTCTCAAGGCTATTTGGTATTCCAGGGAGTTGCACAAATTTATGCAGTATAATAGGTGCAGGTTGTTCTTGCGTGTTTGTTAGTGCATGTAATGTGGGGTATTCTGGGTCTATGTCGTGGAATTTCCAGGATTGTCCCTGAGGGACTGTAATTTTCACATGTTGTGTCCCCTCGCACTTTATGTTTTGTCTGCACAGTGCTTACAAAATTTAATGTGTACTTCATGCTGCATGTCGGATCAATATATTAATTTATTACCACCAAATAAGTATACAATATCATATACTTATAATAGTACAAACATCACACATGCACCCTGAAGAGGTCATATGCATGCCAAAACATGTCAGAGTGATGTCTGTACCATTATATGTATACAATATTGTGCATGTATTTGGTTGTAATAAATGAATGTATTTGTGCGACATGTTTATTCTTGAGGCACATTTTGTAAAAATGAAATATGCAATAACTGTCCACAGTGCCACGTTAAAATAAACTGCATACTCAGTTTCTAAGTAGAAGTAATCATTCTTATGTATTAAAATTAGGTTTTACTGTACTTGGAAGTGTTATCTATGATTGCATAGAATGTTAAGTTGTGAGACAGTTTCTTCATTCTTTGACCCTGTGTTGAAATTATTAGATTGTTTCCTATTCCTGCAATGTACAAAATGGGATTGTGATTCGAAATGCTGCTGTTATTTATCGTCAGAAGAGTATATTGTGTAATTAAATACATTATATGTATCGCTTACTGTGTTTCAGTGTGCCTAAAGTACAGGGCCAACCACCAAATTTCCTTGTTAATTATTAATCTCCAGTTTTTACTTTTGTTTGTGGTCTGGAAATATAAACTTGATGAATTAGTTCAAAATTTACTAGTGATTTTATCTAAAACTGGACAAACATAGTATAAAATATTTTTCTCAGGGGTTTTTATTTTATTTAAATTTTGGTATTTGTTGGATATTTCTACTTCCAAGCTGTCATTAACATCTTGACTATTATTGACTGAGTCCTAAGGATTCTTTGATCAGGATATATATACATATATATATTATAGCCAAGATAACTAATTAGTGTTAAGGTTTTTGTGTTAATTTCATGAACTCTAGTGCCGGTGAATTGGAATCAATAATGTCATATTCATATTGTACTTTTTTAAAATTGTCTCTCTTAATTTTTTGGCATGTTTGTGTGCTGGTTTATCAGTATTACTACTGACCAGTCTACCATGTGCATTGTCTTTGTTTAATTTAATTGTAGTCTTTAAGTGTCAGTGCCTGTTGATTGATTTGTGTAAGATATTTCTACTGCTGGGTATTATATAGTGACATGACAGTTTTAAAACTATTATGAACTTGTTGTGCCTTGTTTATGTTGGTTCCTTTGGGGGCTGTCAGTGTTGTTATACAATATGAAATTATAAATTTCGCTTTGCCACATATATCTTTAAGACTGTATGTATTATCTTTATGTGCATCACATAATATTAACATACGCTATAATTGATTTGTTGTGTAGGCTGTAATATACAAATATGTAAATGAACATGTTTATTGCTTTATGCGTAGTTACTTGAGAGTTTATACTGGCGCAGGTAGCAGTAATAAGTATAATTTTGTTGTAAAAGAAAATATACCTTAAATCCTTTTCCAGGTCCCACCACATATGAAGCCTAAATTTACTCAATTTTGGAATTTATTTTTATGATTTTAACCTAAAATACCTACATCACTTACGTAAATAATTCTTAATATATAATGACTTGTGGTGTGATGGTGGTCTGAATTGCAGAATGTGATACTGTCATAGAAATGGTTTGAAAATCTCTGGTCTGTGGCATAATTTTTTGTACAGATATATTCAGACATTAAACGTGATCTGTGTATGTACATATTGCATGTAATTTCCTGGTTGGTTGCTAGCTGTGGTGTGTAACATATATAGTTGGTAGAAGGCATCACAGCTGATGTGAATACAAGTTATTGCTGATGTAGAGGGACACAGAAGGTTGGGTCATCTCAAATTTCACAGTGACTATTTGTCCCAGTTACTTGTAGCAAATGTATTTTACTTTACTGAGAAATTTTGAGCACCATGGGAATTTATGAAGCTAAATATGGACCAGAATTTCTTGTAAGAACACCCTTCGAGAATTGAGAGCATGTGGATACCGCACCATGTGTGGCATTGTGACAGAGTCACAAAGTTAAACACATTCTGCATTCTTATTTTGTAGAAAATTCAATGTTACGAAGGGGTGTCATCCTTTATGCAGAGTTTACTATATTTGAGTAAAAATATTATTTATTTCGTATGAATACTATGATATTCTTTAAGGCATCTTTTTTGGAACTTCAGTATTCTGTGTGTTGTAAAGACATACTTCAAGGCTTGCACCTTCAAATATTCATGAAATATTCTATTTGGTTTATGTATACATGAGAACAATTTTCATGTCACAGCTGAAAAGAGCATTTTGTTGTCATACTTGCCATGGACTTTGTGACAGTGTACTTCAGGTATTTAGACATAGTGTGATGAGGTGTATGGAAGATTCTTCCCTTGCTTATAAGAGCATTGGGTGTACAATCAGAACTGCTAAGCAGCCATGCTTATTGGGTTGTTTGATTTTGTGTTAATTGTATGATGAGTGGTTTGTTAAATGAATTATCTTTTTTGTACATGGCAAGGGTTTATTGTGATTTATTTTGGTGGCAAAGTGCAAAGTAATTACTTGAACTGTCAAGATACCACCATGTCTTGAGAAGTTACTGTTGATGGGTAATATTACACACCAAAGCACTGAGGGCAGAAGCATAGAGTTTCAAGGTAGTGTGTCTCATTTATTGGAATGGACAAGGTTAACTGTCTCCTCTATTAATGACACCATTGGTACCAAATGGTAGATGGAGAGAACTATCAAATGACAGAGAAAACAGTAAAAGTTATTATAGATGTTCTTTTCATAGATAAGGCAAATATCTTGGAAGGCGTTCATGATGTGGGAACGTATCACACATCAGTGCACCATTGTTGTGGGCTGTCAGCTGACAGTATGTATAAGGCTCATGTATCAGGTTGTCTAGGATATTCCTGTTTCTCCCATTTTGTGTCTATTAATGTTTTTCGTATCCCCTTTGATGTTTTAATGTCTTATTTACTAATGTTGGCAATTGCTAAGCCTGCATAACTTCAGTGATGTGTGATGAAAGAATGTGGGGAATTGGTTGAATTATATGGACAGGAGAAAACTGAAGTACATGGAGAGACACCTGTTCCACTGCCACTGTGTGCACCACAAATCCTATGTGGACTGAACCCAGCCCTCCATGGTGAGGAGCTGGTGACAACCACCTGAGCCGTGGTCTCACCCAGCCCAATATACTCTATGGTACATTTTTGTTTCCTTAAAATAAACTCTTACGGAGTGTTATTGTTAGACAGTAAAATCTATTGAGAGTGGGTGCTGGATTAAACCGAAATCTGTATATAAGGAAATATTTCTGTATCAAGAAAAATATATCCTGCAGAAACTTATAAAATATAAGCTCTGCCTTGCATATTTCCAGGGATTTACTTTTGTAGTGAAAACAGTGTTAGTTATTATCACACAGCACATACTGTTAGGTAGAGTCTCAATAATCTTCACCACTTTCAATAAAACTTGTGTTTTGCATTTGTATAGGTCCATTTTCCTCTCTGCTACAATATCAGTGATGACGTTGACAATTCTTTGTGTCAGATAACAGTGACGGCATTGATTTGAACATCTTATGCTGTGAAGTTGTGTATATAGTGTGTGTTACGCGGTAATTAAATATGTATATATTGTAAGTTTAATGTCTTTCTGGCTGGTCCATTCTTATGGTGTCTGGCAGTGTAATGAATAAAAAATATGCCAATATTAAAAAGTTTTATCAGGGTATCTTTTAATGCTTGGTTACATTATACAGCCAAACCTTGATGCAGATGTGAATAGGAACTGACGACGATTCATTTTTTGCACTAATATAAGGTATTCTTGTGATGGCATTCATGCTGTTGTGCTGGGGCAAACTAGTAGTAACTTATATATTACCGTCAAACACAGCAAATTTATTAGATCCAACAGTGCATGCTAAACATGTAGCATGCCATATAGAATTAATTTTGTTGTGTGTGCTGTTAATATATAAACTGCTACTAGAAGGTATTATATTTTCTTGTATAAAATTGATACAAAAGAATATATGCTAAAAAGTTGAGGTTATCATCAAGGAATAAGATATGCATGCAAAATTTTAATGTCAAAATGTCAGCTACATACAGTACCTACATGCAGGAATGGATGGTATTAATGTGTACAGTGGAAAGACAGTATGAAGGTAGGACTGGTTTCAAGGTGCTTAGGATAGTGGAAGCTTTATGCATACAATGATGGGAAGTGACAAGTGAAAGAATCACTTTTGAAGCTGGAAATACGTAAACTTGTTACATTCTGTGCCAGCTGGCTATTCATGCAGAATGTGGGAAAGCTCTGCCATCATACTATTGTGTGTGACATTCCAAAAGGCAGCAGTTTTAAAAACGAAGTCATGGTCCCCCTGGTTTATTTTGTTTACTCATTGTTCACAGGTCTGGGGCCCACCTAGCCTCCTATTCAATTGGTAGGTGTACCGTTTTTTGAACGGGAAAGTGGTCGGAGCGTGATGCTCGCCCTTCACCCCCCATCTTGCCCCAAGGTTACAAATGACGGAAGGTATTACCTCGCCTTCACGTGTACACCTTCACAGCGTTGACAGGAACAACTTTACGACACGAGATCTGCGCTCTTCTGTGATATTGCGCAGCGTCGAGTGATAATCCTTCACCGACGTTTCGGAACACCGTATCAGTCCCATCTTCAAGGGTCAAGAAGTTTCTTCTTGGACTTCTTTACCCTTGAATATGGGACCGGTACGGTGTCCCAAAACGTCGATACAGGGTTATCACCCGACGCTGGGTAATATTTCAGAAGGGCGCAGACCTCATCAACATCGCGGCAGAAGCCTTAAATCACGACCTTTACCACACCGTGTTTCATTATGGGAAGTGACGTACGGACGAAAGCACGTCGATTACTTTAGGTAAAAAATGTACTGTGGAGGTACATTTTTTTTGTTATGTTGGTATCATTGTACGCTGAACAGTTGACTGTCGCTCGACGAGATTGGTGGTTTGACGTGTCGAATATTACAGGTCGTTGCGTGTGAGAATTGTGTATGTAATTTGCCTGTCTTTTTTGGCTCTGTGAAGCTAGTTGTTGACAATGTTAACAAAATTTGAAACGAAGTCGGCCCGAGTGAAGGGACTGTCATTTCATCCTAAACGCCCATGGGTTCTTGCAAGGTATGATGCAGTTTTCTGTCCGTTGTCGGTGTTAATGTAAATTACGAAAATGCAATTAAAATTTTTGCAGTTGTATTGAAGGCCATAATTCAGGTCCCGTAACATAATCTATGCACATTCTCACACATTCAAGGCTTTGGCACTAGATGAAGTGTATAAAGAATGTTTTTTGAGGAGTTGGCATATAAAGCTATGTATAAACAGTTACAAGATTCGGATACTGTTAATCCAGAGCACAAAATTTGTCTTTTGTTGCCTTCTGTTCGAAGTACAGTATAATATAACAAACGAATATCAAACTGATACAACTATAAATATTTCTTTGGAAGTTCGCCACCCACACAAGTTGATTGTGTTTTGGTACTGGCAGGACCCACATAAGTTGATTGTGTTTTGGTACTGGCAGGCAATCACCTGAATATCGCAGTCAGGCGGTTGGGACTGCCACTTTGTGCTTTGGTGATGATATGTTTGGATCTGAGTATGGTGGCTAATTGCATTGATCTGAGTCTGGTGGCTAATTGCATTGTCGGGTGTTGGTTATTATCAATCCTGCTTTTCAGAGGCTGTCAGAGTATCTGAAAATAGGTTATGACTGCTTTCTTCCACATTCTTCAGAAGTTATTCATAATAAGCCTTCTCATTCAGTGCTACAATGTGTACAGCTGAGAAGGTGTTGTTCAGGAAACTCAAATTTGGCAGTCGGCAGTTACTGTCAGTGTTTATTTAAAATTTACAGTGTAAACTGTTCATAATTGTATTTTTTAAGTTGTCACTAATTATGAAGTAAATTGGCCCCAGCTTATTGTCATAATCACTGAAGGGTATAAACCATTTTCTTCATGGGTTTTGGTGACTCCATCTTTTCCTTTTTTTGACCTAATTTTTTTTCTGCCACTTGGAGTGCATTCATGCACTGACTTGGACAATGTGTGTGTTGTCCATTGTTAATAAATGTGGAACTTGCTGTAATTTTTCACTATTACATAAGGATTTAACATTCCAAAGTGCTATTTTAACAACTTCCACGTTGCCAAATCATTTAAGCTTTTCTTGTAACTGTAGCTATCAACTGATCATCCATTTGGCACTACCCATGTAGATTTTGAGTAACATATTAATTTTCCCTAGCTATTTCACCAGTGTATTGCAGGGTAAGATAAACAATAGGGCCACCATCTGGAGGCTTTTCATCAAGCCTGCTGTGGTAATATTACCTGATCAGTAAGGACTGCCTCCGCTGCCTGGTACCACATACCAAAGTACATCTTTTCTGTCAGAGGCAGCCATTGTAGTGTTCACCCATAATGTTGGGTTAGGTTCACTGTTACCACACTGAAGAGGGGTGCTTCTTCCTCCTCTACCACCTGTCCTGATTTTATCTTCTCTGTTGCAATCAGCTGGTAAGGTAATCCTGGGCAGGAGTTCATGTTATATCCAGTGAAAATGGGTCCCTGTTGGGTGTTAGTCACTAATAAATTAGTGTCCACCCCTGCAACTGGGATGCATCTGTGAGGATGTTTCAGAGTTTGGTAATAGGTGACAAGTTTTTTGGCTTCATATTGTTGTCTACATAAAGGCATGTATGTTACTATCAGCTGTGACCATGTACCATACCAGCACTCTAAAGGAACAAAAATTACTGTCAAAATGTAATTTTCAGATATTTCATTATTAGATACTTGTTTGAGCATATTAAGAATATCAGTTTGGAAGATTTGTGTCATCTGGAATGTTACATTCTATTGACTGGTGAACAGTTAACTGACATTTCAAAGGAACTGATCTTGTGAGGTCCGAGGTTTTCCGAGCAGTGTTGATGAATATCTAAGTCTTCTCTGATGTGCCGGCTGGTGAATAATTATTGATGTGGAACCATCAAAATCAAGTAAAAAAGAGGAGAAAATATGCCATGTGTTAATACAAAAAATTAAAATTATTTAAAGGAAAATTTATTCTTCTAATATGAATACAAAAGTGTCTGGCAACTTCTTAATCAAAATCTGTAAATGTATTCTTGACTGCTTGAATATGTGTTTGTAAGTGAATGATCTGGTTGCCCCACCTTCGACGTAGTCATAACAATACCCATGAAGGTGTTCAGGTACAGTTTAGGTTCAAGGTAGGTCACTGTCTTAGATTTATTGCTGCGCTTTAAGTACAGAGTTTTTTTCTATATTCAGTCTGTATGCACAGATTCATTCTTGTTCACCATTGCATTATCGGCCTACATAGACACACATCAGACTCAAGTTTGTAGACAGAATGTGTTGAATGATGAGTCATTACGGGTGGGTGTACGTCGCCAGTTATGTAAAACTCATTGGAATTACTGGATGATGATGGTCAGGTTTCCAGATGTAATCTGTTTTGTGTAATACCATAAAATATGAACGTTAAAAGGAGAGTGAATGAAAAAGAGAGGGTGAGGAAGATGGAAAAATGTCAGAGAGGAAGTGTAGGCCCTCTGTGAGTTATCATTTGTGTAACAGTTACAAACATACATTACACACTTATCAAGGTACAAACTTGTGTTTCTTGCATATGAGTATCTGAGTGATGACTCCCCCTTTGAACCAGTTCATTTGTTCCCCATTTCCTGAGCTGTCTTGAGGTGCCTTCTGGTTCAACTGATGGAAAAGTGACTACAGAGTTATAAACAGCTGAGCTAAACTAATTTTTCTGGAACATTTTGATCATAACTCTGGGCGTTACTGTAAATTATAGTAATCAGGCAGATTTTATGGTACTCATACTGGACATATTCTTACAGTCAATACATCAACCAAGATACGCACTTCATAAAATACAATTCATGACATGTATTAAACTCCTACATGTTTTGGTGCCGGGGTGCCATCCTCAGAAAGTTTTTTAGAAGAAAGGAGTACAGGCCCAACATGCTAATGTAGGTTAGGTAATCAATCATAGATTAGCGTGTTGGGCTTGTATTCCTTTGTTCTAAAAAAACTGCCTGAGGATCGCACCCCAGTGCCAAAACATGTAGGAGTTTAATACTATTCATGAATTGTATATTATGAAGTGCATATGTTGGTTGATGTATTAATAATAATCAGGTAGAGTTTTGAAACTTGATAAAGAAGTAACGCATAATGCATTCTTCATATATGCAAACCTTATGTGTTCATGCGTTTATTATATCTATGGAATTCTGCTTTGAAGACAGCAAAACACATTATGGAACTGTAATTTGTTCATTGTTTTAACTATGTTAGCGGCGAATTTGTTAATAGTTTCTACTCATTTTGAGTCTCACTGTTTGGAAGCACTGGGATTTCATTTGTGACATGACCACTGCAAGACATTTGAAAGGCTTAATGATGAACTTGATCAGAAAAAATTATTTCAAATTCATGTATGCATCTCATCATGTCTTGCCACTAAATAGTTCTTAAAAGAGACTGAAAGCAGCTACAGAATGTTGCTACTATTCTTCAGAGTCATTAGTTTTTGGAAGCGTGTCTTCACTAAACGTGTACGCATGTACTTGTTTAGGATGTTTATGAACATACTTCTCAGTTCTGATACATGACAGACACAAGCATTTGTGGGCCATTGAATGGTGTGTGTACAAGCACTGACACAAAATGTAGCATAGCCATTTGGAAACTGATTAACCTTTCAAAGCCTAGCGGTAAAATTACATATCACCAGGTTTAACATTCAACAATTATACGTGGTGCCCACATTGCCTTTATGTGTTTTGTACGGATCTCAGAACAAACAGCAACTTTTACCTTATAAAACATTAAGAGATTGGTGTTTATAACCGAAGTGGAGAGTGTTTACAGTGCAGTATGCACTGAGTCCTTATATAAAACACATACGCTTCGTCTTTAAAGGGTTAATACAAGTAATTGATACGAATAAACAAGTTAATCACCAACAAATTGCACTAGTATTTAAATATAAAGCACTGCTACATGTTTCAGCCACTGTCCATAGCCATCTTCACGGAGTGTCAGTACTTAAGAACATATACAGTGTTATTGTACAGCTTGCCAGTAATAGTAGGTAATGCCAATATGATATTAAAACAACAATGTATAGTATTAACCTTTTAAAGCCTAGCAGTAACTTTACGTACCACCAAGTTTAACATTCAAAAATTTTCATGGTGCTCATATTGTATTTATGTGTTTTGTACGGATCTCAGAACAAACAGCAACTTTTGCCTTATAAAACATTAAGAGATTGGTTTTTATAACTGAGATGTAGAGTGTTTACTGCATGATACACACTCAGTCCTTATGTAAAGCAGATTAAGTTCCGTCTTTAAAGGGTTAATTACAATTACGTTAAAATTATACAAGGCAATTAGTCAAAACTGAAATTGAAAATTCTTCAGGTCGAGCAGTAAATCGTGTGAACACGTTTTGCGTACAAAATGAACTCTCACGTTGTGTGTTTTGGAATTTATGGTGTGAAGAGTATTTTGTAATTCTGCCCTTTGTGAAGTAGAAGTATTAGAAATTTTAATTATCCATCAGGATAAGAGAGTAGTGTTGCTGTTTGTGTTGAACTTGAAATGTTTTTCAGACTTCAAGTACAGTTGTGTCACTGTGAAAGTCTGTTGACATTCCACGTGGTACACAAATAATATTACGTGGTGATGAAGCAAAATTGTTCCGTTTCCAAGTAGTTTATTGTTTTAGTTTTGAAGATTAACTTCTTGTGGGATGTGATGCCATGCCATTGGCTGTGTAGTTCTTGACATTTGGAAGGATCGTAGTGCCTTTTTCTTCAGGGTCAAGCATTCCAAGACTTGGACATCCCAGAAGAATTGGATCTTCAGCAAAACCGCTGTTGGAACCTCACATTTACTGTAGTTTTGTTCTGAAAATGTATCATTTCAGCTTTAAATTCACTTTTACTGAGAAATTTGTTCAAGCAGTGGTAGTTTCGTTTATCTCCTCGGAAGCTTGGGTTGTTGTGTTTGAGTCTGCTATGTCATTTGCTTCTTCAGCTGGAGTTTTGCTTCTTGTGGTGGGTTCTGGATTTGCGGTAGTTGTGGCAGCAGCTGTAGTTGAGGCATTGGTAGTGGTTGTAGTTTTGGTTGTAGGTGCAGCTGAAGTTTCCTCAGAAGGAGACCGAGATGTGGTTTGTGGTGCAGATGTGGTACTGTGGGGTACTTCGGTGGATGTGGTGGGAACTGCTGGTGTTAAAACATCACCGTGGATCATGCTTTCTTGTGCTTCTTCATTTTCAAAAGCGTCTTTGATTGAACTGGCAATGTCATTGCTTATAGTATACGCAAATGAAGAAATGATATTCTGAAGTGGGGGGGCAAATCCTATGAAAGGGGACGTATGAGCAGGATGCAGTTGAAGATTGTAATAGGAAGTGCCAGAGCTATTTGAAGTAGGGTGTGTAGCAGAGGATGCTGCTGTAGAATTGTTTGTGGCATTTGAGCTTAATGATCGACCAGTAGGTTGTTCTACTTCAGGTGGTACAATCGTGCGGAAGAGTTCCATAGATTTTTGCAAAAGCTGGTTAGCTTGTGGACCGGTCACAAACGCCACTTTGCTTTTACCTCCTCCCTCATATTCAGTCTGGTAAGAGTAGCCACGGTAAGTGTCATCTGGTGAGGTGTATATGGAGGATGCTAAAGGTACTGGCGCAGTAGCCGCATTTCTGGTGTATACAGCGTATCCAAAAAGGGGCTGTGCTTGGTATTGCAGAGGGATTACGCTGCTGAAGAGTGACTCTGTTGGTACAGAATAACCAAAGTAGTTAGGAAATGGGGCCCGTGCAGACTCCAGAAGTGTTGCACATAGCACTACCTGAAAACAGAAAAGTACACCGGTTACATTGTGTGTGCTGTATACCCATTAAAAGGATTCGTAATTCTAAGTTTGGTCGAAGGCTAACAACCCTTCACCAAAGTTCATAGTTATTGATGAAAGGGGTGGATTATTTGGACTGATCCAGGTGATATCTGAAGGAAATGAGAATTTATACTTGGATTATTAGTAGTAAATTGGTTATGAAAGTGAGAGGTGTATGAAACTTGGTTTAGGATAGTATGAATATATCTAGTTTTGAACTTGGTAAGGAAACTGTGTTGGCCAAACAAGTTATAAGTTACAAGCCACCTATGGTTTCATTCAAATGTAGCCAAACAGCGGGGTGTTGTATTACAGAACGTAGTGTTAACATTTCCTATTTAAGGCACATTTGCTTGTATCCCTATGGGGCATCTGTTAAGCTTGTTCTGGTGGCCCATCCAAAAAGGTTTGTAAAGTAAAACGTACATATTTTTAATGTTACCGTGCCGATTTATGTCAAATCCAATGTTCCTGTAATGTTATGATGACATACAGTATACCTAGGCAGTTGAGGTGGAAATGTAGGAGTGATTGGCATTACGTTCGAGATGTGACAGGGCACATTTTTAACTGACCAAACAAAAAAGGAAGCAGATAGCTGGCGTGTAGCATGGAAAGGTGAAATGTACTATTACCGGAATTTTGTAGTGGGCCGTGTTAGCGTAGTGGGTATAGCGACTTGCTACGGGCTGGATGATCCGGGGATCGGATCCTGATGGGGGCGAGATTTTCTGCACCCGTACAGACTGGCCCTAGGGCCCACCCAGCCTCCTGTACAATGGGTACTGCATTTCCTTCCCGGGCGTAAATCGGCCGGGGCGTGGCGTTGACTACCCCCTCCCCCATCTAGCGCTGAGGTTAAAGGAAGAGTAGAGCTATACCTCTGCTTCTCCTGTGGGCCTTCATGTCCTGTTCTAGGTTGAACTTTACCTTCTTACCTTACCGGAATTTCGTCACGAACTAAATTCGTTAGGTAAATATGTTTGTTTCGAAATTATTAATTTTGACATATAAGGTTTGAAAGAACAAAGTGTGGACAAGCTTATGCATAATATTGCGAGATGGCCACACCGGTCAGAGTTTTCGTAAAAATAATGGTGTTTGTGTAGCAACTAAGACAACTGTTGCAGCACCGTCTAGCCCGACCATGACTCGTGATAGCGGAGGCCTGAATAAAAGGCCAATTAGCACATGTCACGGCAAAAAAGTCACATCCTCTACCAGAATGACCTTGCCTGTGGATATTAACGGGTTCCACCAGGCAGAATTTCTCCCTGGTCAAGGCCGAACAAAACTGTCTCGGGTCCGGTTTGTGAATCTGGTTGGTATACCACGCCTTTTTGTGTAGATATTAGACACGCCCGGAACCATTGCCCAACATGTGGCCCTCACCCCTCCACACACACACACACACACACACACACACACGGTGTCACTAATTGCTAATGTGCATATGTCAAATTAATGATATATGTCAACAATTTTTTGCGTGTGGTACACCAGGAATGCACAGTATTTCCTCGCTATGATAGGGCATTCCCGGAAATTATGGACAGTGTTTTTCGCAAGCTAATGTATATTAATATGACAAGACGATGTACACGTGTCGACATTAAAAGCGCATGAACGAGGATTTTGATGGCATCTGCGGTGGAACAAACCTTATGTACCGCCTGAACGAGTGTTTGGAAGACAACATTATGTACGTTGGATCTGATCCTGTCACCATCTCTTGTATAAGAACAAAGTAAAGTTGTCCCAATGCATGCCATGAAGACATGTAGGGGAGTGGATTACAGCTCCACTTGTTCTTAACCGCGGCACTAGATGGAGGTGGATGGTCAAATTTCGAGGAAAGAGCATCAGATATCATTTGAGCAGGAGGCTGGGTAGGCCCCAGAGAGGGTCTGGACGCTTTATTGAAGAGAAAATTCTGTTGCCCTGCCGGGAGTCGAAGGACGATATTTCGGATGTCCAGCCCATGGACCAGTCGCTATACTGAGCTGTTACTGCCCCTAGCAGCTTTTACCAGTAGCATATTCGTGAGCTCATTACACAGATCATTAGTGTCTGTAGGGAATATTAGTACGGTAAAATGGAAAAACTATTCAAGCCATGGAGAACAGCTATACGTTATTCACCGGTTTTTATGAAGGAAATGTATTTCATGTCTTTAATTTTTTGTAAACGTTTTCTGCAAGCGTAGGATGTGGAGGCCTGGGCAACTGCCTACGTGGAGTGGTTATATCGAGGGACATTTAACTGCTGAATATTTTTAGATTTTATAGAAAACCGACTGCCATGTGATTCAAAGGATGTGCCTCTTACGACACGACGATTGATCTGAATACAACTTAATTAAGTGCGACCATGTTTTGACCGATTACAGAGTACTTGAAAGAGAATTAACAAGGTAGATTGTCAGCCTCGCGGGTTGCTGTTACATTTCTTCCTCTGGGTTGCGTGGAGTCTAGGGTGTGCCAGGACGGTAAGCCGGGAACAAGGGAGCGGATGGTGACTTAAGAAATGACACGGAGCTCATTCGGTGGGAATATTCGTTGGAATGACGCCTAGCGGCATACGTATAGTCACCGGAACATTTTGTGTAAATACAGGGTGTTCATTCTTTCGTGTTTTTGAGCACGAGAGCTGTCAGGGGATGTCCTGTCTGGCTGGTGCGGGGTTTCTGTGCGATAAAGCTACCGTACTCAGGGACAGGACAAGATAGACATTCTAAAATTACGTTCAAATTTGCAGATTCCAGAGTGCTGATACTGCGTAAATTAGGTTAACGTCCGCATGTTGACTTTATGGGTGACATGCATTCGAAAATCTTACAATGGATCAGATTTAACGTCGTTGTTTTTGAAGTAAATGCATTTAAAACAGTTTGATTGCGAAAAGTTTATACGATACTTTTGACACGAAAAATTGCAGAAGTGAATGTCCAAGCCATAAATTTTGCACCTGTAATTAACTAACTAACCAACCAAACAAACAAACAACTCACTGAGCGCTGTAGGATGTATGGTGAAAAACGACAGCCGCTGAACTGCATAAGAACTTCTCGGATTTTATGGGGCCTGAAGGTCCATTCCCATGTTCGCAAAAGCCTGGAGGTTTGTGGTGTTCTAAGAGAGAATAATCGAGTTGACCCTTTCACACTCATTTCTCAAATATCTGCTGTAATGTCCTCACATCTACACCTGGCTTTCCCAAGTGAGCTCTTCCTATGAGGTTTCCTAACTAAAATTTTGTATGCCTTGTTTGTGTCTCTAAAGCTACATGAATCGGCCCTCATTCTCTTCCAGTGATCATTATAACAGGATTAGGTGAGGCGTATGAATTGTGGAACTCCTCGTTATGCATTTCTCATCCTGTTTTTAGTTACTTTTTTATTATTAGAGTAATTGCTACAAATATTTTAAATTTGAATCCTTTTCAGTACTGTGTTTCCACTATTTGAGATACAGAAGTATATGGTAATACAGTACTTACAAAAAATTTAACTGCCATTTTAACACGGCAGGTATACGTTTACAATTGAAGTCCACAGGTACTGCTGATGAAACACACGCTCGATAGTGTATCAGTATACCGCCACCTTGTGATCATAACAACTGTATGAGGCAACCATGTTACGGGGCTTATATCCTGGGAGGGGCGTCGTGACATGATCCCCACCCAGACCGTCCTTTTCGCACTAATTGATGACTTGAATCTGGAACAGCAGCACATGGCTTCCGATGTTCAGATACAGCAGTACTTCTGTTTGCTGGTGCCAGTTTTCAAAATGTGCCTAATTTCTGTGTTGTTTATACTACCGCAAGGCCGAACACATTGATATAGTGGTGAGGTTTTGAGTTCTCTATTTGGATTGCACCGGCATCGAATCTCGGCTAGTGAATGGTTAGCATGCCTTCATATTTGGGACGTCCGGGTTTCGAATCTTGGCCCAGGTCAAGCTGAGTCAGGGGGGTTTTCGTGGTTCCCAAGCCATTCTGGTATATTTTGGTGTACTGCTGCGTGTTTCAAAAAAGACGTGACCGATTACAAATTTTTACATCTCTGTGACTAGCTCAATAGTAGTGACGCCATGCGAAAGAGAAAAAAATAAACATGGTTCTTTATTCTGTCAAATTGCATTTGATTTGTTATAGCTAACTTATCTTCACAAATTTAAAACGCACATCACTATACCACGCCATTTTGACGACACCCTTGCGCATGCTTGAGAAAACGTATTGTTCCGCGGCGCTGCAGTAGCAAGTCGGATATTCAGAATTAATCACAGAAAAGTGCAGACGATTTTGACTGAAGTGTGGGAAATGTTGCAAAACTTTTTGGGCAACCCTGGTATATATAGCCAGGCCCACTGTTGGAAATGAGAGGTGCTGCTTTTGAGAAGAAATCTAAATACAAGCATACAGAGTGTTTCTTATGTCGGTCACCAGAAACGATGACTTAATTGCATAGAAAGCCCGCATCCGCCGCGACATCCCTTGACATCTGCGGTGCTCCGGTCAATGTACTGTACTTTACCAGTAGCCACCTCAACGTGTTACGTCATGGCTTCTCCTATTATGCACACCTTCTGTATTGCACCTGAAATTGCTTAAAGGGCGGAGCTGCGAACCCGACTCATAAATTGCGGTTTGTATCTGGCCCCATACAAACAGTGCCTTAGGTAACTGGAGCGCGCCGAAGTGCTGCGCTGAAGGAAGGCGTTTGCTTTAGATGGGGACTTCGTGAAGACGGTCTTCAAGTGACTGTAATTGGTTCACACCCAATATGCTATGAAGGAGCGTTATACACAAATAAAGGCGGTAATAGGCAAACAGTTCATTTTATTTGATACTGATATCCTACTGTTACAGTAATTGGTTGGTTGTTGTGAAAAAGGACATGCAGAATTTCTGAACTCCTTTGCTCCATCCGTTGGCATGTGTATTTTGTGTGTGTGTGTGTGTGTGTGTGTGTGTGGCGTACTCGTTTTATTTCTTCACAGATTTTTAAGAGAGTTTCTTGCTGAAAGACAAACACACTTTTTTATTTCAAATGGCTTGACAGCTCTAGTCAGCCTAGTCCTCTTCATTATCAAGGCTTCGCAGTCACGCTGCGTTAGACACACCACACGCGGTAGAACCCTGGACGAGTGATCAGTCCAACGCAGAGGCGTCTACCTGACAGCACACAACAGTCACAAGGGACAAGACATCCATGCCTCCGGTGGGATTCGAGCCCGCAATCTCAGCAAGCGAGAGGCCGCAGACTCACACCTATACCGCGCGACCAATGGGATCGGCGACACACAAACATGTTACCTTTTTAAATCAGTGTACATACGTTCGTTCTCTTTCGGAAACTGTGCTGCGAAACAGTCTAGCTCAACGTCCTGCCTGCTTCTAAATGCATTTAGTGATGCCTTATGCAGCATTGAATGAGAGGGTCGTACCTGATCCCCTGGAGAGGGGCCAGGGTAGTTCAGTAAATGTAAGCTGGGGGCTTGATGGTCCGGAGTTAGATTACCGATAGGGCAAGGGATCTGTCTCTTCTCCAGAACGTCCGTAGTGGTTCTGGGGCCCACCCAAACTCTTGTTCAGTGGCGATAAAGCGACCGGGGCGTGAAGCTGACTACCTCTATCTAGTGCTGAGGTTAAGAATGAGGGGGGCTGAACCTGTACTGCTTCTAAATGCTGTCAAGGCGTAGGCAAGGACAAATTTACCCCTTTAGTTTTATGTTAGTATTACATAACTTCCCTTGAAATGGGTCTTGAAGATGTTTATGCTAGGGAACTGGGTAGAAATCAAAAGAAAAATAAATTACGTGTGTCGTGTGTGTGGATGCATTTCATTATCGTTTTCTTGTCCATCCAGTTTTGTGATATCAGTGATGGAGTGAGAACACTTCGTACAGATGCGCAACCAATTCTTGTTTGCAGGAGGAGTTGCCACACCATCCATCTACTAACTGGTTAACTGTAGCGCAGGGCATTTCGCCATTGTACCGGAGTATTAGACTGGCGCCAATAGGCATATGCTGTAACTTTGGACGTTTTAATTGTTGCCACTTTCTTACACCCTGCATTGTTTAGTGCCCCCCTCTGCCACCATCACCTACTTTATAAATCCTAGGCACCATACAATGCAAAAAGACCAGTGATTCCGTTTATTGACTTGAACTGTGTTACCATGCCCCGCCCACGTAAATAACCTTTCCTTTTCTTTGTTTTTGGCGATTTATTACGTGGCTCTCTACTCATGATTTCATCCCATTCAACGTTACAGAACCTCAGCAGTTGACGCGTTATCATCAAATAACGGAATAACCTGCATGTCTGCATTAGCGAACTGTATGACCCATGGGAATGCACCGTGCAGGATGTTTTGTTCGACCTTGATTAATCCGTCCATTTTATCCATTTTTCGGCGGGTTCGCAAAATTGCTTCGTCATATCCTTTTGTTCGTCCGTCTGTCCGCATGGATCGCGGCTCCCACTGGACAGATTTTGATTAAATTTTATATTTAAGTATTTTTCGAAAATCTGTTGACAAAATTCCAAGTTATATTAAAATCTGACAGGAATAACGGTTACCTTACATGAAGATCTATGTACATTTATGATAGTTCACTGAATTATCCTTAGAATGAGATATGTTTTAGACAAAAGTTGTAGAGAAAATCAAAACACAGTTTTTTTTTCATAATCTTAATGTGAATCGTCACCGTTGTGTTTACAGCAAACTAAAAATGCAAGTTTCCTCAGTCAAAACACAGCTTTGCTACTTAATGAATCAGCCACATGTTTCGGCTCCTGTTAGTGGCCATCATCAGGCCAATGCCAAGAATATAAATAAATAAATAAGTAAATAAATAAATAATACAGTTTCAGTAGCCGAAATATGTAACTGAGTTAGTAAATAATACAGTTGTGTTTGACTGAGATACCTGCATTTTTGATTTTACGTTGAATAACTTTTTTTCCGAAGATGGTGCCGTTTATGAGATAATGTGGAAAATGTAGTAGAGCCAGACAGGCCAGAGATAACAATATAATACGGTGCGTGCCCTTTGCATGCTGGATAACTAAGGCTGCAGACACACACTCAGAATATGTAGTACTTAGTGCTTTTCCGCAGTAACAATGGTTACACGAATGAACCTCAGTGTTACGTTACTTTGCGTGTTTTGTCAGTTTTATTGTCTAACCACTAGAGCGATCTCACTTTAAGTTTAGCTTCCACTTGTGTACAGAGGTGCTTAAAACCTTCGCTGTTATTATTTTATGTTTCCACGCAAGTATAGCGATTGTGGTTCTTTTAAGTTTCTGCGACATAATTTGTTTACGTCACTACTTTTCCTCAAGACATTCGTGTTTTCCTATCGGACATACACAGAAACATTTACCAATGACTACTAAGTACCACCATAATGCATTTATTTACACTCAGTGCGCAATAAGAAGCTGGTTTAACCCATTTGTTGGTAATGGGTGTGACGTAAGCAGTCTGTAACTCGAGGCCAACCCTTTTCGTGTTGCCAGTTCCTGAGATTTATCCACAAAGAAGCGGTAGAATTAAGCTCAATCTTGAGTTGTTACTGTAACCATTAAATTTGTGTGTTGGATCCTTTGTATGTAATACCACGTTCCCTGTGCGAGAGAAGTGTGTTGTATTTGCCCCTTTGTTAGTGTTTGTGAGGCAGTGTTTATCATATGAACACCTTAAAACTAAGCGTTATTGGTGTAATTAATTTGTGCTGCAAGTCTTGTTAATTGCTTTATAATAAGCCACATAACCAGAACAATGGTGTGGAAGTACGTATTAGGATATAAAGAGAGGGGAGAAGTGAGGGCTGCTGCATTTTTATTTGCAGTCCTTTTGTGTGAGTTCAGAGCTATGTAAATTGTGATGCCTCTTGACATTCTTCAAAGCTTCTTATTTCTTACCATCGTTCATTGTTTGTGTCTGACATGCGAGGCGTAATTCATTCCAAAAATTAGTTTCATTTTCATGTGAGAAGTATTGTAAATTAATTCCTAATTAACCTTTATCACTTTCAGTAAATGTTGCTTCTCGATACAGGCTTGTGTTTATAACTTGTAAACCCAACTTTTAAAATATTTTAGGAAATCGTATATAGTAGCACAGTTTTCCTAGTAGCGCAGAAACTGATTGCTGCGGGGTCACCAGAAGTGAATCGTCGTTGTAAACTGTCATGCAACTGACATGACAGAGTGAGGTGACTGAGCTGACTGAAGGAGCACATGAACGTCTTGCCAGTAAGAAGATACTCCATAATATAAAGATGGCAGTATAGTTCAAGAAACGGTGCTAAATAAACTAAACAGTTATAAAATTTGTCGTTGAACGCCGCAATATGTGAGACACGATTTGAATGTTCCGTGCTTTTCGAGCTTTCAGGCTTCCGAAAAGGTGCAGTAGCGAGCTTCATTCTTCTGTGATATTGCGCTCTGTCACTGGTTTTTCTTGCCGGACGTTACTGGCCTCATCTTCAAGGGTCAGATGTCCAGTTGTGTTTTGCTGTTTGTTCGGAAGTGTTGGGATTGAATTGTGTTGAGACCTTTGTGATCCTCTGCGGGGGGGGCCCCCCCCAATCTCCAAACTGTCTTCATTTTTTCAGTGCCAACGAGACTGTCAGTGTACGTACAACGTTACATTCTGGCGCTTTTGCGTAACCATTGTTGCCATGGAAACACAACATTGCGTTGTATTTTTATTGTTATTGTCGGAGATGAAGCTGTCAACAATATTAAAAGGTTCAGTACTGCCATGGAAATACAAAAGTGGGTTTCTTTTGCGCTGTTGTTGAGCCACGAAATATTTCGTACTGCCGTTAATAATAAGTATAGCTGAACCGGTTGTAACCACGTCGGTTTATGTGACACCTCATCTATAGCGCCAGGTATTTTGTGTTACCAATTAATTCCTCACTGTTAACCATAACATTACCTTCGTCGGTTAGGACGACGCTCGTTTACAACGACACAAAATATCCATTCCCTTTCATGACGTTATAACCAAGTTAAACTGTATTAAATATCATGTGTGCGTGTGTAATCCTCTCTTAGTTACCCAGCACGCAAATCGCATTTTTTTGTGTCGTATTATATTGTTACCTATGGCCTGTCTGGTTCTGTGATATTTTTCCACATTATTTAACAAACAGCACGATTTTTGAGAAAAAAAGTTGTGGAACATAAAATGTGTTTTGATTTTCTGTACAACTTTTGTCAGAAACATTTCTCATTCTGAAAAAAATTCAGCGAGATGAAATAACTTTAAATAGGTCCTCGTGTAATGTACTCTGTATTCTTGTCAGATTTTAATGAAACTCGAATGTCCGCGACAGAGTTACAAAAATCGTCAAATACCAAATTTCATGAAAATCTGTCCAGTGGGAGCCGAGTTATTCCATGCGGAAAGACGGACGGACGGACATGACGAAGCTAACAGGTCGCTTTTCACAATTTTGCGAATGAGCCTAAGAACTGCCCCTCCATTTCCGTTTCTGATTCATGACGCCATGGGCGAGTGGTTGGCATCCTACTACGTGTTCGGATGGCCTGCTTTCAAGATTGGAGCCGGCGACCGGTTTGCCTCACTGCGATTATTTATGGGGTTCGCTATGTTTCCTGCAACTGCTAAGATAGTAAGCAGGCCTACGTTGAAACGGGTCAGAGCCTCTTCCTTCCACATCCCTCCTGTTCCAGCGATAAACGCTGCGTGAACTTGTGGAGTTGAAGTAGCAGTGTCAAACTACCACGAATCGCTAGTGTCCCTGATTCACACTTCTGAGGCATACACACAAAGTCACCGTCCTAAGCCCCGCATCAAAATGTCACAGAGGAAACTGGTTTGAAGGAGCTAATTTTCATGCAACTTTACTTTCAAGTTGCATGAGACGAATTTGATGAAACCAGTTTCTTCAGTTTGCGCGCTGTCTAAGATGTGTGATGTAATTGTTGTAGCACAGTGTGTTCTTTCAAACCGTGCTGTCGTTTTGCTCCTGTGCAAGTGTGTAACGCCCAGCAACTGCTATTTGTTGTCGGAATACTAAAGTTGAAGGTCTCATGTGGAGTAATTACGTTACTTCAGTCTGACAGGAGTCGTGTGTGCTATTGGCGACCTTTGTAACACCCTGAAGTCAACATTACAACGCCTGGAGAGACTTGCCAGGACATAGACATGGCAAACTTTTCATAGGAAGACCATGTAAGAGAAGAGCTGATGACCTGCTCAAATTAAGTAGGCATCAATTAAAAACGGCAGTTGCGGTCCGCACGGGACGCGCTTCTGTGAGGAGGAACCTGTATACTATGGGCCTGTTTGATGGGGATCCAACCTGCAGATTCTGCGGGATGGAGACTGAAACAGTGCAGTATATTATTTGCTGCTGCGAAGCGTTGGCACGTCAGCGCTATAATGTCTTTGGGAAGCTGCTTGCTGAACCAAAAGATATAAGCACAGCTTCAGTAAGGGACCTTTGCCTCTGTATAAGAGGCACAGGGTTATTGAACCTGTGCTGAATGGAGTGTTTAGGGCTGCGCAGTAAGCCTAAGGCTGAGGTGCATCCGGGGCATAAGCTGACGGGCCCTAAAGAAGAAACAGAAGATGGTGATGAAGAAGAAGATGAAGAAACAGAAGAAGAAGCAGAGGAGGAAGAAGAAGAAGAAGAAGCAGAGGAAGAAGCAGAAGAAGAAGCAGAGGAGGAAGAAGAAGAAGAAGAAGCAGAGGAAGAAGAAGAAGAAGAAGAAGTTGCCTGCTGTGTCGTGACGTATGTGGCTGCCGAACACGTCAGTGGTTTAGACTGATTCGGGAACCATGCCATCACTATACCAATTCCATTTCGGGTGTGTCCAGTGTACATGTGTAATTCTGTACTCCTTTCAATAAGGTTCTTCCATCGCAGTCCAGTTGCAGCTCCAAAAATGTATTGCGGTACCTAAAGTCATTAGATACAAATGACACTTTTCACCGACACCGTCCAATTCATTCAGTAGAGTGATTACCTATGGGACCGGGCGGCTGGGGCTCGATTATGGGCAGAAGCAGCGTCTTTTCTGGTCCACCGTGTCCGGAGCGGCTCTGGAACTTACCCTGTCTCTTATATAGTGTGTGCCGGAGTAGTACATCGCGAACTTGAAGCTGATGACCATAATGCCGAGGCAAAGGAAAGCATAAAACTGCGATTCTATGCCGTTTTTGGACTTACTGCACAGATGCATTATCCGCTTTATTTAAATCATAATGAGAATTGAATAAGGTAAAGGTGAGTTTGCACCTGTGGACGCCATGAATGTGTGTGTGAGTGAGAGGAGGTATATGGACCGAAGGTGGATGTTGGTGGTCATTTGCATGCCAATTCCAAAAGAAAAGTCGTTCAAAATGAGACGCCTTAACTCGTGAAGCCTTAAAGTGCATCACAGGTACAGTAGAAGCCAGCAGATAGAAACTGGACTAAACCATGCGTTTCTTGTTGGCCGTCGTAGAAACTGACTTTTTTGAAATCCTGAGAGGACAGTTGTGCGAGTTAGGTGTATGAGGTGAAAGAGGAGGATAAGGAAAATAAGATGAGAATATTGACGAAGAAATGGAGGAAGAAATAAAGCAGGGAAGGTATTTTTCTTTTTTATCATGTGAGCTGTGTTTTGCACAAAAGTGTCGAGCCACAAAATGTACTTCTCATATGTTCACTTGGGTCTTGATTGGTTAGGGTACAGGACGATTGATTAACCTTTTAAAGCCTAGCGGTAACTTTACGTACCACCAGATTTAACATTAAACAATTCTACGTGGTGCCCACATTGCATTTATGTGTTTTGTACGGATCTCAGAACAAACAGCAACTTTTGCCTTATAAAACATTAAGAGACTGGTTTTTATAACCGAAGTGGAGAGTGTTTACAGTGCGGTACGCACTGAGTCATTATTATTATTATTATTATTATTATTATTTCTATTTCTTACTGCAATTGGGTTTTCACCCGGTGGCAGCAGTCTTACACCAGTACAGACACCACAATACAATAACACATACATAAACGGAACAGCACAAATTACAGTACACGTATTTGCAATTCACCCACACAATACAATGTGCCTACACTAATACAATATACCTACACAAATACCATATACCCACACCTTACAAAATACTTACGCAAATACGATATACCCATAAAATACAATATACCTACCCAAATACAATATACCTACACAAATACAATCTACCCATACAAATACAATATACCCACACAATACGATATACCTACACAAATACAATATACGTACACAAATGCAGTACAAATACAATATATCCCCACAACACAATATACGTACACAAATACAATACAAATACAATATACTCACATAAACACAATATACGTACACAAATACAATACAATACTGTATACCCATACGAATACAACGTAATATTCCCACACAAATGCAATATACCCACACACACACACACACGTTTCAGAACACCTTCACATCACTTCACATATTTACACACAACACTTCACTTCACTTATTTACACACTATACTTCACATCACTTCAGTTATTTACCCACTACACTTCACATCACTTCGCTTATTTACACACTACACTTCACATCACTTCACTTATTTACACACTTCACATCACTTCGCTTATTTACACACTACACTTCACTTCACATCGCTTCACTTATTTACACACTACACTTCACGTCATTTCACTTATATACACTCAAAACCCCACTTGAATTCCCTTTGCTTGTGACTACCCTAACTCTCTTCCTAAAAGTGCTTAATTTACAGGGGAAAGACGCTTCGTCTTTAAAGGGTTAATACCTGCAGGAGATTAGCCACTTGAAGTTAATTGACTGTGGTACTATGAAACCACTCTGATGACAGAATTATAACTTTCTTATAAATACACGCGAAAGGAAAATTCCATTCGAAGTCTGGAACTATAAAAAGTTGTTTCAAGGTGCTGTGCAGTTGGGCAACACGAGTGCGGCGAACATTTGGGCTAATATTGGCCCAAAGCGGCTCATGTTTTTGGTAGATGTCATGTCCACACCGACTCTGGGGCTTAGCCAAAATCAGTTCTAGTGTCTGCACTTGAGTCAAGGGGCCGGAGCGTGAAACTGGTCAACTGTTTGTAGTAGTGAAGTTAAGAACACGTAAAAAACATTGCCACAGATCCTCTGTACGTCTTCCTGACGCCGTACTTTGGCACGGGACCAACTCTACCTTTGATGGTGAAATTTCACGTTCATAAATTTAGTGACATGAAACCGCGTTTCCTTCCGGTTATGGTTAATTAAAGAGGTTATCGCTTAGTCAGTAATGTGGTTTGTGACAGTAACATTTAAATATATCTCCCATCATTCGTAAGTTACCAATATGCACGGCAGAAGTCTTAGGTCTGTTCCTCGAAGACATTCTTCGAGCAGCCGGGATAGCTCAGTCGGTGTAGTGACCAGGCTGTGAGTTGGATGACCGAGGAATCGTCTTCGATTCTCAACATGGACAAAAGATGTATCTCTTCTCCAAGACCGTTCCTGGGTCCCACTCATTATCACGTACAGTGGATACCGGAGGCTGCCTTCCTGGGGGAAAAGCGGCTGCGGCTGACCACACACCTTCGTATATTGTCGAGGCGAAGAGTGCATGGAGTTATACCTCCACTCCCACATGACTTTTTGACGTGCACAGGGATGGATTTGCCTTTACTGTGGATTTTCGATCCTAGGCCATTTTAGTGACTGGTTAAATTTGTCTTACAATATAACGTATGTGAGGGGTGTTCGACATGGGGTTCACATGGAATTTTCAACCAGACGTTGTGTGTTTCTGAAGTGTAGCGAGAACAGAATTCTGTAGAGGTAAGGACTGAAATTGAATTGTCATTTAACGCTGATTTCATAGATACGGATGTTGCATAATGTTGGATCTGGGTATTTTATACGAACATAGTCTAACAGTGTCCTTGTATACTTATGTGAGTGGTATTGGAGAACATTACGTAATAATTTTTTCTGCTAATGAATTAGAGTCATTACACTGATGAATGTGGTGTGGATAGTACCTGCAGTACGCATGGGGGAGACGATACTTAGGTATAATATTTGGTCGGATAATATGAACTTCAAGAGGCCACTTGGGAGACCTAAGTGTAGATGGCAGAACATTGTTAAAGTGCATATTAGAAAAATATTGTGTGAGGTGTGGGCAGAATCGAACTGGTTGAAGATGAGGTCTATTGGCGAATGCGCATCATTGTCAGGTTCAACAAAAGGGGGAAATTTCTTGGCCAGCTGAGCTGCTGTCAGCTTTTAAGGAAATACTCTTCACTATAGAGTGGGTGAATGGGTTGGTTTATTGTAGCATCGGTGCACTGTTCATTTGAAGGCCTATATGAAATGTCGAACGTGTCTTTTTTATTTTTCATCGAATCTAAGAGTGCTTCAGACAACAGGTATCTTACACTGTATAGGCTAATTCGAATGGCTTTGCAGGACACATAATTTCTTATATTGTATTCCGAAATGAAATCGAACTGGATCGCCTGAGCTGTTACGTGTGTCATAGGTTCAGAAGGCACCTGTTTAAAAAGTCATCTGGAGTACCTGATATCGTCTGGTTATCTTGAATTTTTCTAGCATCTGCAGGTAGTAGAATACCTTAAAATAGACCGAAGCGGCTTCTGTACAGTTTCTTTCCCGATTTGTTATTCCCTCCGGCGGTAAAGCGGCCTGGGCGTGAAGCTGACCATTCGTCTAATGCTGAGGTTGATAATGTTCACTTCAAGACGTCCCACCGCTCCCCCATATGGCGTCTTGGCTTTGTACGTAATTAAGCAGAGGGCAACGTTACTTTTACCTTTACGTTGATAGCGAAGCGGCTGGTGGGCTCCAGTGGCCGTACTGCGAGACCGTAACATTTCCATAGGTTTGTAATGATGGTGTGTCGGATGAGATCATACGCTTCTTCCATCGTCCCTCCTTTAAAATAATAATTAGAATTCAGCGTTTCGGGCAAAAGATCGGTCATCCTCAGGCAAAAGAGCGAGAGAAACGTGTACATAGTTGGAACCGTTGTTGGTCATAATATCGGTCCTCTGTTGAATAGATATTCCACTCTTTTGCCTGAAAACGGTTACCCATCCTGTCCCCGAAACATTGTTGTAATTTATTTTTTTTTAACTCGGGACAAAGGACGAAGTTCAAAGAATTAATGATTCTAGACATGACATTTACGATGCTGCGGTTTGTATAGTTCCTAAAGGAAGTTCTTTCGATAATTTGGTGACACGAAATGAAGTACACTTCAAAGTCCATTTCCTTGTACGCAACCCGCCACCTTCAAGCCTTGCGTCAAGAGTGTGGGAGGTTGGACAACAGAAGCAGGTAATACATGACTTCGCCCTCGCGCGGGTAACCCCACTTACATAAAAAGTCGTTGGCGTGTTGGGCAAGGAGACGAAATGAACAAGCAGTCCTTGAGAACGGTTAAAATGTAGATCAGCGGTGGTCAAGGCGCTCCGGTTTCCTTGTGTTAATGGTAGTTGCTGGAGACCTGAACACTCGTACAAAGAACGCGATGGGGTGAAGGCCCGACCTCTGGTAATTTCCCCCCGAAGCCGCGATTTCGTATTCTGGAACTGTAGCAAGTAACGGTTTATTTCGAGCCTCGCTAGGATGTTGATACCGGTTTGGGTCTTATGACCGGTCAAATCAATCAGCTGCAGGAGAGAGGACAAACTTGCCATGTCAGTTAAATGGAAACTTGATACATTTCGTGTCCGTCTTTGGACTCCATTTATATTAGGGAATTAATAACAACAATGCAGTCGAAATAAAGCAATCGCCCCCACCTGACGTGTTACTTAAAACGAGTGGCTAAACGGTAGCCTGCAGTGAATAAGGAAAGAAGTCCCTTTTGCCGCAGGCTGTTCACACTGTACACACCTTGAAAAGTGTCTGATTTGTACCATGAATGAGTTTTGAAACTGGAAACATAAGCGTAAATATAAAACCCACTGAAACTTCAAGGGAAATTGTTGCGGTTACGAACGTCAGTTTTGAGTCTGGGGCGTCAAATCTATCGAGAAAATAATTTCTGCAAAAATGGTTACATTAAAATAAATGTTGTGACCAAAGACCTAACTGCAGTAACTCGCAAAATGGGAGAAAGGCGTCTACATTTGTGCAAAAATACTGAATTTGCGCTCTATGGTGCTGCAACACTGGGACTGTGTTCACTGTCTGCGTCAAACTGCACACTGCACTAACAACTCGAGCGCGTGTTTTCCTACCGGCTTTCTATTCTTCTTGGACTTCTTGACCCTTGAAGATGGACTGGTACGTTGTCCCGAAACGTCGGTAAAAGATTACCAATCGACCCTGTGTCATATCCCAGAAGAGCGGAGATATCAACTCGAGGATAGTTTCCACTGCCGTTTGTTTTGCTGTCGCCTCGGCTGCTGGTCGTAAATTCAAACTGTGATTGCTAACGTACATAACGACTAGGGATTCTATTTGTCCGGTTTTGCCGGGGACAGTCCCGGATTTATGGGGCGTAAAGAGCTCTGTCCCGGTGTTCCGCAAAATTCGATTCAGGGCGCCAAGTGTTCCGGGTTTTTCCATTTCATAAAAATACGACTTTCTGACGATGCGTACGAACGTTTCGACTTTCTCACAGCGGGAGAAAAAGTTTAACGCAGTAGGTCAGCCATCAACCAGTAACCAACCGGAAGGACTAGGAAAGGGAGAGTAAATGTGTAGATTAATGACGACAAAGGATGAGGAACGGATGGGTAAGGAAAAATCAGTGAATGACCTGAGTGTCTGTGTGGTATTCTTCTTATCATTATTATTTAATTTTTTGTATCAGTATGTGATAATTGAGTTATCTATTTGTACTAATATTAATAAATTACTGTGGTTTTATTATCTTATTCCTACCCCTCTGCCGCGTAAATGTTGGTAAGTTTCCCGGTTTGTGGTTTTTGAAAATAGGATCTCTACTAATGACAGAATGTGAAGCATGTGCTTTTAATCTCATCAGAGTACTTCTTTTTTTCATTAAGGTGTGTATTGATTGATCTGTGGAAAAGACTAACTGGGATGATATGATTGGGAGTTGGGATAGCTCAGTTGGTACAGTGACTAGGCTAAGCGCTGGCGACCAAGAAATTGTTTTCGATTCCAGGCAGGAGCCAGAGTTTTACTTTTCTCCCCAGTTTCCAAGTATCGAATGGGTACTGGAAAGTACAGAGGCCAGGACATTAAGCTAGCCAGTCACTTATGTCTCCTTCCAAGGTTAAGAATAAGTGGGGCTGTGTCTCCACTCCACTATATTTCTTCATGGCATGGTGCTTAATGAATTAAATGTGTGAACGTGTTTGCTTCGTGTAACCTCTGAGGTTGGCAGAGCAGTGTTATAATAATGCATGAATGATTAACCAGAAGACATGTTGCCAGCTGGAATCCTACTTGTATTGTTTGAAGGTTACTCTGTGTAAGTTCTGCAGAAACTCTAGCCAATTAGTGTCACTTTTTGTCTGCACAACAAAATGTAGGACAGAAAGGTATCAAAAATAAGCCTATATTATAAGTGTTTCTTTCTTGACAGCTTATTATTGCCATTAACCTCAAGGAAAACTGTGGCAGCTATTAATGTTGAGTATTACAGGAAATGATAAAACAGAACAGTTCTTGAAAATGTCACCTCCATGTTTTATGTGGAGCCATTACAGATTTTTTTTTGAGCTTTACGGTCTTTGTGTATAGTGACTATAAATGGCACTAGTTTTTATTAATGGCGTCGAATGGTAACTATTCCGGAAACATCTGGAATTGCAAAGCTTTGATGGAAGGAATATTTAATGGACAGCAGCAGTTGGTACATGGTGGATATCATGCTTCAGATATTGGTCTGATTTAGTTTATTTGCTTCTCTGTTTGTCAGTCCTCATCATTCTGATTTTCTCCAGAATTCTCTATGTGAACAGTACAGTTCAGCACATAACAGTAATGCATTCAAAGACTTCAAATAAGTGATACATCAGTTTTGGGAGTAACAAATTTGGTGGTGGAATATTTATGGAAGTGCTGATTTTGCAGCAGAATGTTGTAACTTGTATTTAAATTGTTATATTAATAATCTTGCAGAATTTATCATCCCTTCTTTTACCTGAAAGCTTTCGTATCTATAATTGTGTTAAAATTTTACCCAAGTCATATTCCATACACTGATATTATTTGTGGTATAAAATACACTCCAGAACATTACTTGTGAAGTGCTGATTTATGTACTGGTGTTGGAAACAAGCAGAAGCAGCTACAGTGTAATTGCTGCTGGTTAGTAGGTTACAGGCTTGACAATCCGGGGTTCGGCACCTGACAGATGCAAGGCTTTTCTGTCTTCTCCAAACCTCCAGACTGGCTCATCTCCTATTTGTTGAGTACTGGGGCCGGGGCAACAGGCTGATTACTCACCTCCATTTAGTGTCGAGGTTCAGAATGGTGGAGCTGTACCTCCACTCCTGTATGCCCTCATGGTGTGTGTGTGTGGGCAAAATTTTACCTTCTACTTTTACCTCTTTTTAGGAACAATTGTATGACACATTTGTGGGTTTGGTACTGAGGTACATGTGTATTGTGTTACAGAGGAACTTTCGTATACCATTGCTGCGGTGTTTCTCATTTGGTGTGAAGCGGCATGGTGTGAGTTTTCTGGAGCACTCTGAAGTGAAACATGTTTTTGCACATTTCACTGTAGTCCAGAAAGTGTGGTAATGTCAGTTGAACCTTGTTTGTCGACGTTTTGTTTTCTTATTGGTCTGTGCTGCTATTTCTTCTGTAGCGTTTCTGCCTCAGTTTTATTTATGTTCATTGCATTTCTTGCACAATCACAACTTCTAATCCTGACATCTTGTCAGTATGTCACTCTGATCACTAGTCATTTCTACAAGCTGTCAGTCTGTAAAGTGTTTTCTATAAACAGCAATTTATCATAAGTTCGTGTTACAGGTGCTTGATCTTAGGGTTAAACCTTGTTGGGATATTTATGTGTATCTGGATTGGTTTTGATGGTTATGTAATTGGTGTTTCCATGTTACCTTTAGCTTTAGGACCTCATACATGAATACAATATGTGTGACAACACATATCTGGTAAAGAAAATAAATGTTATTAAGTTTTCTTACCAAATATAATTTTATTGTTTTGTTCACAGCTTACACAGTGGGGTCATTCAACTGTGGGACTACAGAATGTGCACACTGTTAGACAAGTTTGATGAACATGATGGCCCAGTTCGTGGAATCTGCTTCCATAATCAGCAGCCACTCTTTGTGTCAGGAGGAGATGATTACAAGATTAAGGTTTGTGTCAAGAGATGTACAATTAGTGTCCTTTTAAATATGTCATGTACATTTGAAGTATGAGAGACACACAGTGTGCTGTTATTGGTTGGACAGGTGTGTGGAATGGGGAGGAAAAGAAGTGTGTGCAGAGTGTGCATGCTTGGGCTACTTGACACAATGAGAAATGGAAACATAGTAATAAGATGGATCTTATTTAGGGAAATGTGTTAAGCAGATGGGAGATGGTTGGATCTGGCTCAGGATAATGTATAATATGGGCTCTGGTATTAGTAGGTCACTACCACTCAGTTAATATGAGTGTTTTGTTATAGCTAATGTTTGTGTCTTCATGTCAGGGCCATAATTACAATTGTTGCTATGAACCAAACACTATGTTAATAAAATTCTGTTGACGCATAATGGCATTATTTTCTGTGTTTTATGAGATTAGTATAATGGGTACATATTTACCTTTTCAAATAACACTTTAAAATGAATAATTTTAGTGGTATGAAAATACGGGAGATATTAAAAGGTGACCTTCTTAACCATAAATTTATGTACCCTTTTGCTGTATAATTTTCAGTATGTAAGAATTTTTTTCTCATCACAATATCTGCAGTTATTCCTTGTGTTCGACTTCAATAAATATTTCATTTGTGGTAAAGAATTCTGAAGTGCGAAAAAACCAGTGTGTGTGTGTGTGTGTGTGCGCGCGCGGGTGCGTGTAATCTGGTAGGAACCTACAAACATTAATATCCTACTGTGGCAATCACTGCTGCCATTGGCACCACCACCACCACCACCACCACCACCACCACCACCACCACCACCACCACCACCACCACCACCACCACCACCACCAATATGACTGCCACCATGACCACCACCACCACCACCACCACCACCACCACCACCACAACTTCTTATTTTTCTTTTCTCAGGTGTGGAATTACAAGCAGAGACGATGCATCTTCACATTGCTTGGTCATTTGGATTACATCCGAACCACGACATTTCATCATGAATATCCGTGGATCTTGAGTGCATCAGATGACCAGACAATCCGCATCTGGAACTGGCAGAGCCGTACGTGCATCTGTGTGCTGACTGGGCATAACCACTATGTAATGTGCGCTCAGTTTCATCCCAGTGATGATATTGTGGTGTCTGCCTCGCTTGATCAAACTGTGCGAGTGTGGGACATCTCAGGTATAGCCAACTGTCTAGAAGGTACGACCATGGGCAGGCAGTTGCTCTGGAATCTTTTGCATGAGCATCGGTATGGTTTCACTTGATTGGCTGCAGTATCACAGAAAAAATATGTACATATATACACTGGAACCATGTTAAGAAACCACAGAAAGGAAGTTACTGTATTGGTTGCGGCCTGGACTTGTGTGTGGGAAATGTCTGATTTAAATATGGTGTGACTACCCTGATGGATAATTGGCATGGTTTTCTTCAGTTACCAGATGATGTGATAATGTTTTCTGATGTGCCTTCACTATTTCGTTCCAAATCCATAGTAAAAGTTATTGACAACTCAAGGACTGCATTTCATGCTAGCCAGTTAGTTTGGAAGTCTTTCACAGCCAGACTTTTATGTAAGTGTTTTTTAGATTTGTCCTCTGTCCCGACAAAAGCGTCCACACTGGCTCTGGGGCCAGCCTATCCTGCTATTCACTAGATACTAGGGGCTCTTTCCCCAGGGGTTGAAGTGGCTGAGGTATGAAGCTGACCACCTATGTGTAGGTGAAGTAAAATGGTCCCTGTCCTCACCATGAAGACAGATGGGGAGTACAGGAATAGCTCCATTCATTCTTAATCTCAGCACTAGATGGAGGGAGGAGTTAACTTCATGCAGTGGCTGCTTTAACCCGATACCAGTTGAACAGAACTGAGGTTAAGACTGAATGGAGCTCTACCTCCACTTCCTCACATACCTTCATGGCATGCACAGGGACAGCTACTTTGCTCTGTGCTGTGGAGGTGGGTTGATTTCTGTGCTGACAGAGTGTTGCAAAGGGTACACTGAAGTCTTCCATCCCTGCATGTTACCTTCGTCCCTCTTTTTGTGTCTTCTGTATTCATATCTTATCTCCTTAATTGGCTTAGTTTTTATTCTGAGTGCATAGCACATCATTGTCATTGTCACCATCCTGTCTACATTAGTGGATGTGCCATGTTTGTGTTTATTAGGACAGAACCTATTAGTCTAGGGTTATGTGTGTCTTAGAAATTAAGGTCGTGTACATTTGTTGGATGCCCTTCTTACCAGCAGGGGTCTTTCCTACTTGTGGTGCTGTCCAGTGCTTTCAGCACAACTTCCATATTGTGTTCTCCAATAGGGAACTTGAAAGTGAAGATGTCACTGTCTCTGTATGCTGGTCTGCGTGCTGCGCCCAGACAATAAGCCAAGTCATTCCTGCATTAGTGTGTGCGGGGCCCAGATGGCACAGACTCTCTGATGTTTGTACAACTGGTGGTTTGGCTGTGCTATATGACATGTTGCAGCTGACTCTTTGCAGTGATGTGATCACCCACAAGTCTGCTGAAGCACTGTAGACCCACATGACATTTGCATGGCACGAAGTTGGGGGCCATGAACTGTTCTTTGTCTTGGTGGGGGCCTAAAGTCATAGCATACTGGTGGTGTAGGTCAGGGGTCTGAAACTCAAGTCATACATAGACCATATGAATGATTTCAAAAATTAATGTGGGTTGCATGTTGCTTAAGCAGTAATGCACTTTCCTTTTCATAATTTTAAATGTAGATAAGTTTTTCTGTAAATAAACACACTTTATTTCAAAGATTGTTTATAAATATTTTCAGAAGGTAATAGTACGTGTACTGTGTAAATTTCTGTTTTCATTTCTATATACATAGTTCCCAGCTAGGCCACAAAAAAAGTTGAATAGCCTTGTCAGTTCACCATTGGTAAAACGCGTTTATTTGTTGATTCTAACTTACTGAAAATTGATGTTGTAAGCTCTGTACGTATGTCTTGGGGCAGTAAGTTAAAACATTACCTCTCTTTTCTATGTTAGTCAAAATAGTTATGGAGATACATTTTACCTTATTGTTGTTTGGATTTGAAATGCACCGGCTCTGTGGTTTTCTGATTGTGCTTATAGATATCATGATTGTACATGTGTTTCTAGGGTCAAAAGGAAGAAGCAGCTCTCTTCAAGTGACGTTTGTTACTTGGGTGGTGAGGCAAGAGGAATGTATTGAACTTCCTTAAGAAAAGTATAGTCAGGTTGCATTCTGGTGAACAGTTTTATGTCTTCCACAAAACAAAAGTATAGTCAGGTTGCATTCTGGTGAACAGTTTTAAGTCTTCCAAAAAACAGAAATTTTTCTTTCACTAATAAGTTCATAAGTACATTTGTGATTCTGTTGGGGAAGCCTCTAGGAAACAGCTAGTTGAAAGACTGGGAAGGAGGTGGGAGGACAGTATTAAAATGGATACCATGAAGTAAGTTGTGTGGATGGTAGGTAAATAATTACTAGTTAGTTTATGTCATTACTGGTGTTGAAGCTTCTGGTTCTGCTGCCTAAGTGTTGGTTTGGATATTGCTGGAAGCTGAATTTGGATACTGGTGTTGGTGAAATGACAAACACCTAGATATTTTATGAGTCTGGTAAACTGAACTTGACTTCAGAACGTGTACTAGTTATGGCAGTAAGAAATGCAGTATGGCTGGCACCCTTTGAGAGCAACTGCCTGTTCAGGTGTACCTGATTTGTTTTAATTTGGGAGAATATCAGTGTAAGTGTGGCTGGTTTGATGTTAGTGAAACTAACACGTCTGTAATAGGGACGTCTCTTTTAAGCAAAACATTTTATTGTTACTGACCCAGCCACCTGTCTTGCATCTTGTCTCTTACAAAGTAATAATACATGTGGTATGAAATATTAGTGGTAAGGGCAGTGGACCTGCGTATTCTACATTTAAATGGTGTTTTAATGTCTGTGTTTAGGAGGAAGTCTTTACTGAAATATACAGACACTCCCTGACAGAAGCAATATCAAGGTATGCAGTTTCAGATTGATGCAGTCTTTAAAGACCTAAAAGAAATTGAAATAATAATCATTTTGAAATGAGTGCCAAATTTTTCTTTGTGAGACTGAAAACATAAGGAGATGAAGGTGGCGGAAGAATACTGCTGGGTGGTGGTCATACTGTGGCTGATTAGTTCTCAGGGTGTCGGAGTTCGGATTTAAACTGGACCCTCTTGTGTATGTGTATACAGTTGCCCATATGTACTCTCAGTTCTGACGTGCGCAGAATTTGACTCTGCTGGACCTTCTGGAACGTACCTGTTGTGTATGTTGGGGAGTGTCTGTATAATAGTGTGCGTACTACTGCATGCGTTAACAGATTATAACTACCCCAGGCCTTTAATTAATGTTGCAGCTAATTCAGTCTTGTGTACAAAGGGGATTGGTACTATTTCTTCAGGGAGTTGCTGACTTTCGTGGCTTTCTCTTTTTCTTTTGATTGGTTTCTGTGCAGTGTATGTACACAACTTCTGATGAGTGGGTGACATAATATCATCAGACCATGATCTTTGTACCTTTAAAGTTGGCTGTTTAATGTTCATATATGGACTCACATTTTAGCTAAAGATCAAAATACAGGTCAAAGTGTGTATGTGTGTATTACATGCTTGATATTTACTTTCATTGATACAATGTGGGCACAGCTGTGGTACTGTACATAGGTCATTCATGTGTAGGAACTTGAGTTTTCTATTAAAACTTCCTAGTGTGTGCAAGACCTTTGTTGTTTTCATAATTGCTGTGATACATAGAGACTGTAAGGTCTTAGTAGTCTTGTTTAGAGGAAGCAAATATCAATTTTATGTGATAATATTGATTAATACTTGTGTTGCATTGTGTCGAATAGTTTTATATGTTTTATGTTAGTCATTTTTGTATATTTACTATTGGTTTAAGAATGTGTAGTTTAAATTAGACAATTTTGGCAAAAACGTTAAGTAACATAATCTATTCAGAACTGAAAATGTGCTAAGAACCCTTCTTCAGTGTGCTATGACAATATTGTAGGCCTTCGGAAGAAGAATGTGGCTCCAGGACCAGGAGGTTTGGATGAACACCTCAAGAACCCAGGAACAACAGACTTGTTTGGGCAAGCAGATGCTGTTGTGAAACATGTCTTGGAGGGCCATGACAGGGGTGTGAACTGGGCCTGCTTCCATCCCACCCTTCCTCTGATAGTCTCAGGAGCAGATGACAGGCAGATAAAACTGTGGAGGATGAATGAAGCAAAAGTAAGTGTTGATGCCAGTGGTGTCCTGTTTTCCATAGTGATTTTGATGGAGTATGATATTGGCATCTTTTACTAAAATTGAATTGCAGAAGTTTAGCTGCCCTCAGCCCTTTTGAAAGGGTATATTTATAGTGCAGTCTCTCCTACCCTTGTGTCAAGTAGTGATCTGGCACGCACATCTGTTGAAATGTAATGTAGATGGTGCATATATCCTGTGCAGATTGTTGTGCTTTCAAACATGTATTACAGAGTGCTGTAGGTCCTTGGATGTGAAGCAGTCTGTGTGTATTAGGGGCAAGATTTTGTCATGTCATTTGTGGATGTGTAGTCCAGTGTCCTACAAACATGGCTCTCATTGGTTGGTTGTTAGCTAATGATATGTTTTAGAAATGGTTTATGCTTTAGTATCCTTATTTTGCATGTGCACGAGCCGTTTTATAAACAGTACCCCAGTGAGTCATAGAAATCAGCATAATATGGTGAAAAGGTAAAGGCAAAGTTGTCCCTGTGCATGCCATAAAGGCATAGAGGGGAAGTGGAGGTATAACCCAGTGCATTCTTAACCTTGGCATTAGATGGAGGGAAGTGGTCACCTTCGCACCCCAGTTGCTTTATCACTAGGAAGAGAACCTTTGGTACACATTGAATAAGATGCTGCATTGGACCCCAGAGCTGGTCCGCTAAGCAAATTATCCGCAGTGGTAGAGCTTGCAACTTGTATTTTTGCAGTTCCGATCTCAGACTTTTTATACAACTCAGAGAATGGTTATTTTCTGTGGCTCTGTTGAGTCCTCCCCAGCCAGGTGTTACTGGGGTAGTACATTAAAGGAGGCCACAACTCCTCCATTTCCAACTCACTGGATGTGATTGTCCTGCCTTACGATTTTGCACTACACAACCTCTGTGGCTGATGCAGGGTCATTAAATAACCCATATGCAGCATGGAAGTCTGTTTCACTATATGCAGTCTTGTGTAACAGCACTTGGTATATTGTCAGTGCTTTGTTATAGAGAGTGATTTATAATTGTCACATGCTTTATAAATATTTTTTAATTATTGGTTAGTTGGATATTACCTGTGTGTAACATTTTTTATTGTTTTGTTTACACGCATTTTAGTTAGTGAGCATATGTATATATTAACTTCAACAGGCTTGGGAAGTGGACACGTGCCGTGGGCACTATAACAACGTGTCATGTGTGCTATTTCACCCTCGCCAAGAACTCATTCTCTCCAACTCAGAGGACAAGAGCATCCGTGTGTGGGACATGACCAAACGTACTTGTCTGCACACATTCAGACGTGAAAATGAACGCTTCTGGGTGTTAGCTGCCCACCCTTCCCTCAATCTGTTTGCTGCGGGTCATGATTCTGGCATGATCATTTTCAAGGTTAGTATTTAATTTGCTGTAATAAGTAAGTAGCTAAGCATGATTGTGAGGCATGTGGATTAGCAAATCAACAGAGAAAAGCATGAAGAGTGTTGCTCAGCAAATAAGCAACCGTGTAAAATTAAGAATGAATTTTTAGGTTTGTTGCAATCAAGAGGAAATTTTATCACGCATGATTATGAGCTTCTGCCGTGCTGAAAATTAGATCTGTGCTCTTCTGCGATGTTACTTAGCATCGATTGGTATTTAATTACTGACATTTTGGGACAACCTGTCGGTCCCATGTACAGTGCTGCGTTACATCCCAGAAGAGTGAAGGTCTCAAGTTTCCTTCCAGCTCAAAAAAAAAATGCTTAATGGTGATTGTCTCTGTGCAGTGAAAACTAGGGGAAGAAACTTCAAAATGAAGTAGTCTGGATAGTTTCCCCCAGAATCTTTCCACTTGGTTTTTCTGTTAGAGTCATGGTTATAACAGAGATGTGTTTCTCTGGCACAGTTGGAGAGAGAACGACCAGCGTATGCTGTCCATGGAAATATACTGTACTATGTGAAAGATCGGTTCCTCCGTAAGCTAGACTTTACCACATCCAAGGATACAGCTGTGATGCAGCTTAGAGGTGGTGGACGCACACCTGTGCACAGGTATTTAGTCTATGTCAGTGTGGTTTATTGAAAGTATTCAGTGTAATGAATAACAAATAATCCAAGAAATTTCTGAGTGGTAAGTAATTGGTTGTTATCATTGCTTTCTTGTTTAGTTTGTGTGCGAAGTTGGCATGAAGATGTTGCTGTACTTGGATTTACTGAACGATGTGTTATTTGTTGCAGTATGTCATATAACCCAGCAGAGAATGCCGTTCTGTTGTGTACAAGGACCAGCAATGTAGAGAACAGCTCGTATGACCTGTATAGCATTCCTAAAGACTCAGACAGTCAGAATCCTGAATCTCCGGAAAGCAAGCGTTCCTCAGGTGTTACAGCCATATGGGTGGCGAGGAATCGCTTTGCAGTTTTGGACCGCACACACTCGGTATGATTGATAGTGTATTATGCATTGTCTGCACAAAGCAAATAATGAGGATGTAGTATCTGTCCATCTGTCTACTTATTTCATCTTGCAAACTGCCCTTTGGAGTTTACTGAAGTTGGTATTGGCAGTTTACATCGAAATTTTTTAAGGGAATTTACTTGTGGCTGATATTGGTCCAATATAACCTCTGCTTTCCACAGACTTAAATTGAAGTTTTGTTAACAGCCAGATGTGAGAATCTGAAATACATGAACAGTATGTCAGAAGTGAGACTGAAAACATGTTATATATTCACACTTCCAGTTGATGATAAAAAATCTGAAAAATGAGGTGACCAAGAAAGTTCAGACTCCAAACTGTGATGAAATTTTCTACGCTGGCACTGGAATGCTGCTGCTGAGGGATTCAGATGGAGTCACTTTATTTGATGTTCAGCAGAAGAGGTGAGTTCCATTGTTCTGTTGTCAGTGTTTGTTACATCTCATGCTTGGGGTTGTAACCAGTTTAAGTGCTAACTGATGAATGGCTTGTAACCTGACTGACATTTATTGTGAGGTTAAAAGTCTCCATGGTACCTTAATACATGCCATAACATCTTAATACTTACTTCTGAATTTAACATTTGAGTACATTTGTCACTGTGAGGTCGGTTCCTTACTCTACACATGATTTTGTGGGTTCTGTGATGACATTTTGGCTGATTCCTGCCAACACTGTAACTAAATGCATCTTGTTAACAATCCCACATCAGTCTGGTTCAGGTTATGCACAATACTGCATTGACTTCATAGTTATGTATAACTCAAAAAACCAGGTATTTGCTTGCACTGGTTTGTACAAGACAAGTGCATATTAACTACATATCAGAATAAGAGGTTTTAACTGGCTAGAGGTCAGATTTGTGTAGATTTGTTGGTGTAATTTTTAAATTGCAGTTGAAATTGTGCTTGTCTATTGTTCTAATGTATTTAGCACCAGGTGGTTTGTGCTGGTGTTGCTAATGCCAGTCCTTTGATTGCATCGCACTATATCCTTTTTAATCAATAATTATTAATTTGAAGTTTGTGTTTTAAATCTATGTTTGTTCTGTCAGAACTCTGGCACAAGTGAAGATTTCCAAATGTCGGTACGTTGTGTGGTCAGCTGACATGACCCACGTGGCTCTGTTGGCTAAACACACTGTTAACATCTGTAACCGTCGGCTGGAGTCCCTCTGCTCAATTCACGAGAACACACGTGTGAAGTCGGGAGCGTGGGACGATAGTGGAGTGTTCATTTACACTACAAGCAACCACATCAAATATGCCATTTCTAATGGGTAAGTGTATGGTGATAATTTGATTAAAACTCTTCTGCACAGTATGAATGGAATGTATGTATTCTACAGTTCTTCATGCCTAGTCGAATTATGACATTAATGTTTCATAATTATATGAAATAGATGCAGTAATGTATATATTTCATGAACCCCTGTGTAAGAAGGACTGGGGAGGGGGAGCTTGAGTTGTATTTGGGCGGTGATTGCTCTTTACATTTCATTTAGGGAATGAGACTACCCTGTCTTAAGTGTTTCATGGTTTTTGATATTCCTTGTACGCACATGCCAAGACAGTGTAAGTTTTCAGAGTGGGTCTTACTGAAATGATGGCTGTCTGGGATTTTATGCTGTAAAATGTAGTGTGTATGTTCTGACATTTCCGAGGAACAAACACAAGACACTGAAGGTGGAGGCAACACATTTGTCAGTCCACTGTGTACATTTATCAGTAGTCCCGATATTCAATTTGTTGCAGGATTGTACTCTGAATTAGAGGCAGTTGACTGAAACTGATTCACTTTTTAGTACCATTCTGTCCTACTTTCTAAGACGTGTTTACTGTGTCTGTGTGTTAGACTGAAGGGAGTATATGTCTGGAAAACAAAGAGTTCCATCCACCTAGAAATGAAAACTTTTTGATTATAGCAAAGGCATGCAATCATTGTTTCTTTTCTTCGGACGGTTAATAAAAACATCCACCTTTATGCCAGCAGTTCTTAGAACTCCACAGTAGTAATGTAGTTTGCAGTGTTGTGTGTCTCTTATATGCATTTGTGTTGGAATAGAGTAAAGAGAAATTTTTACAGAGGAGTGGTTGTACATAAAATATATGAAATATGTTGCTTATTCCCCCGCCCCTCATTGTCTGCTGTGAGGTTCAGTGCACTTATGCAGTTAACATTAAAGGTGGTGTATGTTTGCAGACATCTCTCATTCAAGTCAGTCAGGAAATGAACTGAGTGCAGTGTGTGTGTTTGTGTGCATTTGTAGAGATCACGGAATAATCCGCACACTGGACCTTCCAATTTACATTACACGTGTGAAGGGCAACCAAGTTTTCTGCCTGGACCGTGAATGCAAGCCGCGCATTCTCAGCATTGATCCTACTGAATTCAAGTTCAAGTTGGCACTCATTAACCGTAAATATGATGAAGTAAGTTAACAGATATTATTTTGAAGGAAAATTTGGGTCTGCATTTTTGGTGTTAACCTTTAAGTGACTAGCTTTAGTTTGAAATATGTAATTGGGTCATGGCTGTGGGGCAGGTATTTAAATTTTAGCATTTGCTTTATGAAAAATGTGAATGTTATTTGAATTGAATTTTGAAATAAGTGACTTACTGTGGGAAATAAAACAAAGATTATGCAGCATGTCTTTAAGAAATGCAGTAAATATCGTTACTGCCTAAATGTACAAAATAAAGTTCTAGGGTTGTTATCCTGTGCACTTCAAGGGTAAAGGACATTCATCCTCCCAACCTTACAGATTGTGACCAGAATATATGGCACATATAGGGTAAAGGTTAATATAGTTTCTTAATCATTTTGCATCAAATTTGCAAATGAAAATAATTTAAGGTAAAAATTAAAAACATAGAACGAGGGTGTTTAGACATGCAAGTGTTTTGCTGATTAGTGTTGTTAAAATATGTGTGTATGTCATTAATCAAAGTTGCATTTTGTGCTGAATGATACGCATTTATAGTGGAAATAGATTTATAAGGAAGTGTATCATTTCCAGGTACTTCATATGGTGCGTAATGCCCGTCTGGTGGGACAGTCCATCATTGCATACTTGCAGCAGAAGGGATACCCAGAAGTGGCTTTGCATTTTGTGAAGGAAGAAAAGACCCGCTTCAGTCTAGCTCTTGAGTGTGGGAACATAGAAGTTGCTCTTGAGGCAGCGAGGGCCCTTGATGACAAAGCATGCTGGGAAAGGCTGGGACAGGCTGCCCTCATGCAGGGAAATCATCAAGTAAGTTTTAACAAGATTGTATTTGACAGGACATTATTTTAAGGGTTCGCCAGTTGTAGAATGTAAATTAATTTGGAAGTGTTGTCTGATGCATATAAAAATTAGGTACTATTGATGACATTTTGATAAGGAAGGCAATTTTAAATATGGTACAAATTAATTTAGCCAAGTCAGAATCTTTCTTGCTGTGTGAATGGACAGTGGGATTATACTTTAACATCCTAGCTTTGCGATGAAAGAGCACACATTATGTTTAGGAAGGTTTCAGCACTTGAACTCTTTTTGTATGTGTAGCATAATCCAGTGTATCCTTGTTCAAATGTAACTGCTTACTGTCTGAAATGAGTATTTGTTATATGGAAAAATTTTGGAAAACATTATATTCCTTTTGTATAGGTTGTAGAAATGTGCTACCAGCGAACCAAGAACTTTGACAAGCTCTCATTCTTGTATCTTATTACGGGCAATCTGGACAAGCTGCGCAAGATGATGAAGATTGCAGAAATAAGAAAAGACATATCTGGCCAATATCAGGGAGCTTTGTTCCTGGGTAATGTGCATGAGCGAATAAAAATTCTCAAGGTGAGTTACCTGATGATCAGTGTATTGATTATGCTGTGGCAGAACTTCACATTGTGTCACAATACAGAGTTAAGCCTCCAGGCTTAGGAACCATAATTAATTTATTAGTATGTTTGTCCCACATTAACTTTGCATGTAGTACAGAATATCCATTTGTGAGCAGAAGCATCACCATTCCCTGTTATTACATAAGAAGCTGTTCCTCAGGCTAGGAAGCAAACGCAGAAAATGTGAAAATGAGTTCACACCATTTTAATGGGGAGGGGAAGAGGTGTTAATGGGATTAATGAAATTAATGTGAGAATAAATCTTAAGAAAAGTGGCACTAACATTGAACACTTTTTACATCTAATTTTAATGTTTTTAGTGTTTTCGGTATGTGACACTGACATGTGCTTCCATCAAAAGAAGATGATATTTCCATTGCCTGTGAATGATGCCAGTGATTTGTTATGACAAGTGTGAAAAATTAATAGAATTTCTGCCTCCTGGAGTACTGTAGTGAAACTTTTCATATTATTATAGTAGGATGAATTATTTTGATGTTAATTGGATTCAGCTGACTCAGGATGGTATACAGTAGTGGGCAAATGTTGCCATGACGGTGCTGTTCTGTCACAGGGGACCCATAGGTTGACGTGGGCTCTGGGCCATGCTGTGGACTGGTGTTTGTCTCTCTCTCTCTGTCTCTCTCACACACGCACACATGCACACACACCTTGTCAGACGTGAGGGGAGTAAAGGACAAAGAAAATAAAAACTAGGTTTGAACCTCTAACTTTTGGAATTAAAGTTTCATTAGAGTGCTTGGTTCCTGTGATTTAAAAATATTTTATTGGGGAATTGGGAAGAATAGGCCTATATAAAACAGCAATACTAGTGAAATTCTCATGACGAGAAATCAGGCTCCTCTCCCACATTTTATTAGATGAGGAAAGGGAGAGACAGGCAGAAAGATCATATTACAGGTAGATCCAGCTGGGCTTGAATGTGATGTCTTTTGAACCTGAGTCCTAGACTGCCAGATCACTGTGATTGCAAAATATTTTATGGAGGACAGAGTCAGGGCAAAGGTATTCAGAGTGACCATTTTAGTTATGTGTTCTTCACAAAATCAGGCTGTGAATGTTCTACATAAGAACATGACTGTATGTGCTTACCATATTAACCCTGTGGTTAGACATTTCTGTTTGAGTACTAAGGAATCTGATTTTGTTTTGGAATTATCAATGCATGTTGAGTTACATGACCGCATATTTTTTGTGTCAGCACTGGTGGAGATTATTGGCCAGTTTCATGATTTGGCCACTTTACTGGTGGGGAGTGAACCTGCAGTACCCGTTATTTTTGTTTATTTCAGAACTGTGAACAACATTCGCTGAGTTACCTGACTGCAGTGGTGCATGGAGTTTCGGATCCACAGTCCGCCATAAATGAGACCAACATCCCGAAAATAAAACCAAATGCCAAACTTCTAAAACCCCCTGTACCAATAATGCAAGCAGAGACAAATTGGCCTCTTCTTACAGTATCAAAGGTAGACATATTATGTGACTATTTTTCTCAAGCTGTTATATTTTGACATAGTGTGGGCCAAGTTGTCTAAAGTCGGAATGCAGTGGCACTCAGCAGTTAGCAGTAGTGGCTATGCTGAAGGCCTCTACTTGGGAGCTGCACTTGTTGTTGTTGTTGTTGTTGTTGTTGTTGTTGTTGTTGTTGTTGTTGTTGTTGTTGTTGTTGTTGTTGTTGTTGTTGTTGTTGTTGTTGTTGTTGTTTGGCTGTTGTTGTTGTTGTTTGGTGGTGGTGATGGTGGTTGTTGTTGTTGTTGTTGTTGTTGTTGTTGTTGTTGTTGTTGTTGTTCGGTGGTTGTTATTGTTGTTGTTTGGTGGTGGTGGTGGTGGTGGTGGTGGTGGTGGTTGTTGTTGTTTGGTGGTGGTGGTGGTGGTGGTGGTTGTTGTTTGGTGGTGGTGGTGGTGGTGGTGGTGGTGGTCGTTGTTGTTGTTGTTTGGTTGTTGTTGTTGTTGTTGTTGTTTGGTGGTGGTGATGGTGGTGGTGGTGGTGGTTGTTGTTGTTTGGTTGTTGTTGTTGTTGTTGTTGTTGTTGTTGTTGTTGTTCCAAACGCCTGAGTTGTAATCAGCCCGCACACACAAACAGTGACTGGTTAAAAAATATATTTTGTTCTCCTGGCCCAAGAAACTTATGAAACCTGCACATACAAATCTGTTCGAACACATTTATTTATATGTACAAATGTAACTTCTGTGGTATTGCTATTCTTTGTTCCCTTGTGCACTATTTTCCTACAGGTTTCTTTCTTTTTTGTGGTCCCCAATAAATCTGACACTTTTAAAACATCCCCTGAAGTGTTGTTTTCCTACATTTACCATTTTTTTGTGTGGTACTTCAGAAATGATATGTAGAGTTTTCACTGCATATAAATGAAGTATGTCAGACAGAAAGTCATTGTGTGTAACTGCATATTATTGCTGTTTGGAGAATTTTTTTTTTGAAAAATTATTGTTAATACTTTTTGTTTATATTACTTTTTGTTTATATTTTCTTCCATTCATTGTCTAGTAGCAGTTGCATATTATTTGTATAGAATGTATTATTTTGTCCCATTTTCTGAACGTTGGAGATTAACTGGGTCTTTGTTCATAGAATATGTGTGAAGAGAGTCTATTACAATGACATAGACATTTAAATACAAGTACTGTCTGTCGCAATATGTAAAAGTCATTTAATTGGGCAGGTGTAAAAACACTTCAGGTCATATGAAACACATTTTGATACCTCAGGGGTTCTTTGAGGGTGCTGCAATGGCACGAGCGAAGAACAGTGTTGTGAGTACTGCGTTGGTTCCTGAGTTGGTGGAGGACAGTACTCCAGAAGGCTGGGGTGTTGACGCTGAGCTTGGGCTGGACGAAGATGGTCTTGGTGCAGATGAGGAGCGTGAACTCCCTGCATCTGTTGAGCCAGAAGGTAAATCCTGTTTATTGGTTTACTTTCTTTATGTATATGTTGGATGCATTTTAAATTTGGAGGCTGAAGAATGTAGAATGGAAAATATTTTGATTGGTTAATGTGTTAATGGGTCTTCTCAAATGCACTGGTTTTTAGTACAGTGTATGTACATGCATGTTGTGTGCATTACTGTACTTCTCTAATCTCCTTTGCCACGTTGAATATCCTTTCAGTGTCTGAATTGGATATAGTCCTCAAGGCATTGTGACTTTCTGATAATTTTTCTTGTATTTCACCAAAGATAGAGTGAAATGGGTCAGCCTGTAGACAAGACATTTTGTTCCTGGCAGCTGATTAGTTACGTACCATTATGTTCAGTTTTATTAAGCTAAAAGTTTCTGAAGACCTCACTGCCATTGCAAAATTAACTGTACAATAACTGCTTAATTTTCACGCCAAACAGTCGATTGTCGTGTTGTTATATGTAGAACATTCCGATGTAGGTGGTGGTTGGGATGTGGGAGATGAAGATCTGGTGCTGCCACCTGAATTGGAGAGCACAGTTGCACCGGGAGCAGATGACGGTTACTTTGTGCCTCCAACAAAGGGACCATCACAACTGCAGGTGTGGGTGAACAACTCGCAGCTTCCTGTTGATCATATTCATGCTGGGTCATTTGAGTCTGCATTCAGGTTGCTACATGAACAGGTAAGTAATGTCATACACATTGACTGAATCTGTTATTTTTATATCAAATGTTACCGTTCCTGATTATTCAACGAGGATAGGTTCAGGATTCAGTTACAGACATGCGTACATCAATTATGTGTGACCTTCCACTGGAGAGTGACATTCTGTGAATATATAGAGCATCCATTGTGGCAGAAATATATGTTGTTCAGGTGCTAAAATTAGTAAAAATGTATGGTGAGGTACTTTATCATTAACTTTTTAAAGACCTTTGTTTGTGTATGCGAATGCATGTAGGAAAACACCCCTAGAAATTTATTTTATATAAAAATAATAATAAAAACAGCCTGACACACCACTGTGTGTATTTATAATGGCACACTATATCATTTATTCTAATAAGTGTGCTAAGTTAGTACATTTTTTGGCTCAGTAGGAACTTAGCACACATATTAGAATAAATGGTATAGTGTGCCATTATAAGTACATACAGTGGTGTGTCAGACTGCTTCTATTATTATTTTTATATAGTTGAATTAACACATCAGGATGACCCAAATAAAGATTATTCTATTTATTTAAGCAACAAGGAAATTTACCACTTTTTTAAGGCATGCTGTGTAATCTCTGTTCCGTGTTCCACAAAATTCCATATATTTCATAATTTTATATTTTTTTGTTCAAATAATACATTCTTCATAAACCATATGCTAAAATTTTGGTACCTACCTGGGTAGGATAAGGGTTGACTTTCTTATGTGGTAATCTTTGTTTTAGGTTGGTGTGGTGGACTTCGGACCATATCGTACGCTTTTTCTCAGTATATTTTCTAGTTCACGTACATCATACACAGCTCTGCCATCCCTGTCACCGTTGTATGGCTACCCACACCGTAATTGGAAGGATGCAGGTCCCAAAGGTGGAAAGCCAGCCATTAGCATGAAACTAGCAGACATGGTGCAAAGGTTACAGGTAGTGTCACCGCATTTGATTACCAGCCCAGTAGTCACATAAATTTTTTTTTTTTCATTTTTCACCACTTTCTTTTTCCTCATTCATTTTTAAGGGCTAATGCCTGTTGCTCCTACAGTGTCATGCCATCTTTTGTTAGGAGGCCCTCTCTCTCTTTTATCACTCAGTTTACAGTTTATGAATAGTGTATATACACTTCTGGTATCCATTCCCAACGTGTGATATATCTGTTTATTTCTGTACTGGATTACTTTGTTATAAATAATTTTTTCAAAACTTTGTGCCCTCTTTTCTTTTCTTACTGGTTCACCAGTACCCAGCTACACTGCTTAGAAATCTCATGTGATTGGAATCTGTGTTTACTTTTTCTGTCATTTGATTGCCACTTTCATACCATGGACTTAGTACTGACAGATGAGGGTGTAAATTTTAATTTAAAAAACAAACTAAACCTTTTTTTAAGACTTTTGAATATATTGCTTGCTTAGACTCTTAGGCCCAACCAGCCCTTTATCTCACATCTGCCTGGGCCTTGGAAACCTCACTGTTATCATACATCTAGCATTGAGGTATAGAATGTATAGTTTTACTTAGCTTTACTTCCATCATTCTTACGTCCAGCGCATCTTTTCCTTTACTTTGCATATTTTTATGTGTAATATTCTGGCATAAATAATCGTGTCATATCATTGTCATAACAGGACTGTTGTTTTCTTGTTGGTCTATGTTAGCCTTATATCAGATCCCATTGTAAGATTTATCAACCACGCTGAATTTCGGTCAGTATTGAACAACACTGACTGCCAAATATTGCCATTTTCCCATGTCAGCATAATTCAATCAATGCTGCATACACGTTAACTCATCTGTTGCAAACATTGTGTAATCTTAGCAATTGACAGCATTAGCACTGAGGGACTTGAGAACTGCATGAAGGTCTGCTAATATCTTGTGTGATGGAACCGTACTGTAAAATTACTTGTTTCCATAGGTATGTTACCAGCTAACAACAGGTGGGAAGTTCAGTGAGGCTATTGAGAAGTTTCACACACTGATTCTGAGCATTCCACTCCTGGTTGTGGAGACTCGACAGGAAATTACAGAGGCACAGCAGCTTCTTCATATCTGCGGAGAGTACATTCTAGGTACTTACTGTTGGCAGGGAGACTACTGTACTTATTTGTTGTGTACTCATAGGTTGCAGATTTTTACTTGAAACTCACAAATTGGGAATTTAAGTACTGTTTGGTGAAAGATTGTATCCAAACATATGTTTTATGAACATTGTAATGTAGTTGTTGGCAGTTGTATAGCTAGGGTGGGGCAAGTTTTGGCTGCCCGGGCGGCAGAGTCCAAGGGACAGCAAATGAATATTTTAAATGAAATACGTTGATTTTTTGTCCCCTACAAGTTTTAAATTATTGAGACAAATAAAAGGAAATTTAGTATGTAATTGTCATTTGTTCAAAGTTTGTAATTTCTTGCATGGGTGGCCATTTTTTTTGCTTGCCTGGGGCATCAAAAAAACCTGGCTATGCCACTGGTCTGTGGCATTCCTGTTTCATATGGTTTTTCTCTTTGTTCATACAAATGCCATGTTTTCAGTTCTTTATTCATAATTGTCTCACTGGATGTGAGTATAACTTCTTAACCTCTGTAGTTGATGAAGAATTGTTGTTGAAGTCAAGGCTGTATAGTCTTGGTACTGTTGATTGTTGAGGAGATGGTAAGGATTGTAATTGTGGTAATGAAAGTGAGAAGAATGAAGTTGACACTACTTTTATGTCTTGTATTTGATAAATAAATTTCAAAGAGGCACCACAGCTTCATTTCTAAATGATATAGACAGTGAACATACATATCTGATATGAGAGAAACTACTGTTAGCCTGAATTGAATGGAAACATTTCAAATGATGGCAAACATGAAACACAGTAAACTGACTGCATACTTCTTTACAAAACCAGATTCTGTGAATTTTTTTATGCTATGGAGTATGTTACGGAAGTGTTCATAACATTTGAGATGGTTGGAAGGCTTCTGTAGCTCTTTCACTAGCCAGCCAGAGGACAGGCATTTGATTTTTGTACCATACCAAATTTTAAAGTTTGTCGTTTATTTGTTGATTGATAGATACTGTTGGTAGATGGCATAGAAAACTGCCATGTTAGGCATAATGATGAACAAGTCATCATCTCAAATACACACAGATGAAAGAAAGATATTTAAAATAAACAAAAATTGTTTTACCCGTATGGCAGCCAGTAAGGCCGGTTTCTGTACACAAGGAGAATATTTGACTCTTGCAGTTGTACACACGTTGCAAGATTAAAAATTAAAATATGCACGTTACCTGCCAGACTGTTCATGTGAGTTCAAAGACTGCATGCTGCAGTGTTTACTGCTACAAAGAGGCTGGCTGGTAGAGGTGGGTAGGCTCCAAGTTAGCCAGGTGTAACTGTGTTAACATTTGCATCATTTTCTTAAGTGGTTCACAGTTTTGTAACTAATAATGTTACACAGATATGAGATGAGAATATTGGTTTGTTGTCTGGTTTATCTATAATGATTGTATGCTTTTTGTCTGATGGCAACTGTAGGGCTGAAAATGGAGACAGCAAGAAAAGAATTGCCTAAAGCCACTTTAGAAGATCAAAAGCGCCTGTGTGAGATGGCAGCTTATTTTACACACTGCAACCTCCAGCCTATCCATCAGATCCTTACCCTTCGCACAGCATTAAACCTGTTTTTCAAACTTAAGAACTATAAGATGGCAGCATCATTTGCACGTCGCCTGTTGGAACAAGGTCCTCGTCCAGAAGTGGCACAGCAGGCCAGGAAAATACTGCAGGTAAGGCGCTGCATATCATGTCTGTTGGTTCATTAGTAACCAGAATTTTATGATCTGAAATCGTAAGTAATTCGACTGAAAAATAATGTTTATATATATAAAATTAACCTATGTTGACATGCATGTGTGCACATGCACCCACACATACATAATGTGGGTACACGTCTCTGCCAAGGTGAAATGTAGCCGTTCATTCAGGTGATCCAGTACTTTATTGACCTTGGCACCATACACCTATCAGACAGTTAGTCATCGGCCTCTCATCGCAGAGGCCTGGGTTCAATCCCTGGCCAGTCTGTGTGGCATTTGTGGTTGGAGAAAGTGGCAGTGGCATACATTTTTCTTACAGTGCTTTGGTTTTCTCTTATCAGCATCATTCTATCAATGCCCCATACTCTGTCATACTTATCACTCGTGCTATATAATCTTAGCCATTGACAGCACTGTTAGATAAAACACTTAAAAAACCTGCAGCTCTAGAATGAAAATGTGTGTGAATGAATTAAGCAACTGGTCATGGCCCCCCCACATTCACCTAGTGTGACATGGAAAGAATAAACTTGGGATACCAATCAAGCAAGTAGCAATTCAGAATATATTTGGTATCTTCACATATTTTTACTTACTGTGGACAAGGTTAACTTTTCTTTTTTTTCCTTAATTCCAGGCCTGCGATAAGAACCCTGTAGATGAACACCAGTTGCAATACGATGAGCATAACCCGTTTACAATCTGTGGTCGGACATACCGGCCCATCTATCGTGGGAAGGCAGAGGAAAAGTGTCCATTGTGTGGGGCAAGTTACATGCCTCAATTCAAGGGAACAGTTTGTGCAATATGCATGGTAGCAGAAGTCGGTAAAGATACACTTGGACTGCGCATTAGCCCACTTCAGTTTCGCTAATTCTATGTAACTTGTAGTATCTGTGGATACTACGCTAATGTATGTATAGAGTCTGATGAGTGAAAATTATCTGAATTTATTGTATTGCAAGAAATGCAATATTAAAGCTCTACTTTCTACATATTTAATAATGTAAAACCACCATTAACATTCCCATGTCCATATACATGTAATAATGCTGTTCTTATTAAATGGATTGTCATTGAGTTTGGTATTCATGTAATCCATTAGTGAAATTTACTCAGTTTTATTATCTGTGTGCTGCATTATTGGGTTGGCGTACCTGCAGTCTAGTTAGCCTTGTTTTAGAGCATTCTTGCTATAATGCTCTTTCATTTAGAGCCAACATATACTAATTGTGACGCACTAATTTTCTTTACTGCTATATAGAGCCCCTGTTATGATTTATTTACAAACACTGATTCTAGCGTGGTCTTTCTTAACCAATAGGACTAGGGTTCAGTCTTGTTTTGTTTGTATCACTATTCATTCACACTTGTTAGTAGTCTTTTTCTGCAATAGCATCAATCAAAGAGATGGAAGGAAGTTGAAAACATGCACTTTTTCTGCCAGCTTTGTAGATGAGGGATGAGGGTTGTAGATGCCCACCAGAAGTACTGAACACCCACACCGACCTCCTAGAATTATTACGTTAGTATACAGGGACTGAGTAGTGTACACAACTTCTCTCACCTCACTTTATGAGGGCGGAAGGGAGGGGTTAGATCACCATCATAGACACTGACCTGGCTAATCTTGTTATGCTGTTGGGCAAGAGCCATACATAATATTACATTCCCTGAAGTATGATTTTGTTTTGTCATAATGGTGCAGATTCAGAGGACTGAAGGGGAATGAGTTCAACAGCAGCTCAGTCTGGAGTCGCTCTGATGAAGCAATGCCATCTGACAGTGACAATGAGCTGGTGCAGATGCTGCGGTAGCAGGTGATGACAGCAGTGTGAGGTGAGGTGAGGTGAGATGAGGTGAGGTGAGGTGAGGTGTGCTGAAAACCACAACATGCTTGGATTCTGGGTGTCCAGCCTTTTGGAGGTCTTTGTGGACTGAAGAGACAAAAGGCACCCCCACACAAGCAAAGAGTACGCACATTACCATTACTCTTGTTTGTAAAAGTTACGTAACTCTAGTGGCGAAAACTAATAAATACTGTGAGTAATGTTTAGACACACTTGATGGTGATGACTGAGGCTTGCGTCTTCTTTCTGTGACTATACAGGAGATTATGTATTATGGCTATAATACAGGGTCCGTATTTTATCAGAAAAATATCATTTGTCATTTTCCTCCACTGTTCTGCCATATATGTGGGCAGCTGGCTGAGTGAACTATGTGGATATGATAAGCTGACGTGAAGTGACAATATTTGTCAGATGGCCTGATGAAATAGGACATGATGTCAAAGGACACACCAGAAGATTACTGATCCACTCTCGTGACAGTTTCTATACTCCATTTTAGAGTAACATGACGAATTTAGCTGATTTTTATGTAGATGAAGATCTGTACATTTTTTGGACAATATGAGTCAACCCAGTTAGAATGATGGGAACTCCCGTGGATTTTTGAAAGTTAAATCTCACTCTGATAATGTTAATAATGCCACTGCTAAGAAGTAGTCAGTCAAAGCATTGAGCTGTGGATGAAGTTGCTGTGGTTTTGAAGGGAATTATGTTCAAGTAATATGTTTGCAGAAAACTTAAATGCCTTAGTATAAGAAATGGTGTGATAAAACTGTCAAGACTTACAATACCATATATGTATACGTGCAAAAGGACAGGAAAAATGGAACAATGGTGATGACAGCTGCATGCATGATAGGGCGAAATCTCATTAGGAGAGCAGAAGGGCTCTCTAACACTATTAATTAGACAAACCTTTCTATTATCCTGTGCCAGAAAAAGTTAGGAAATGTCTGCAGGTGATTGTTACCTCATTTTCACCAAAATCGGAATGTGTTGAAAAGTTTTGTTACATACCCAAAATATGAAATTTTTCACAGCTGATTTGTGAAGATGCAAAAAGAGAGAGAGAGAGAGAGAGAGAGAGAGAGAGAGAGAGAGAGAGAGAGAGAGAGACTATAAAAAATGTTGCATGTGTTTCAAAACTGATGGAAATCAGTGCAAAAGAGTCTCCTCCTGATGTACCCCAAGAAGACAAAGCCCACAGCCTGTCTGCATTGATCACTGTTGTTGCAGGTGTTCAGTCAAGAAGAAATGAATGACTACCAAGTGTGGGTGCTTGCACTTTAACATGAGCATGTGTACAGACCATATTTCTGCCATACAAAGGTAAACAAGGTCTGTCATAGGGTGGGAAGCAAAAAATCTCAACTAATATAATTGCTACACATTTAGATTATATACATAATATTTTATTTCAAGGTCTGTAAATGTAACTGGAAAGGACTTTTACAAAATGGGAGAAAAAATAGCTCTACATAATTCAGTACTTTACTTTCCTTTCAAATATTTTACACTAGAATATTTTATCAGGTGCAGTTCCAAAGATAGAGTAACTTCTTCAGTAGTAATGCCATTCTCAGTTAAAATCTGAGTACAAGAAAGTTTCTAGTCCTGTATGATAAATATTCATGAAGTATACCATCAGTAAAAATTGCAAGACCCAGACTAAATGCACACATGAGAGCTTAGAATGTTTTTGGATATACTCTTGATAAGTACTGACTGAATTACAGATTTTCAAGACTAAAGTTTCAGTCCATAGTCATAAGAATGTTTCATAGTGCATGCGTGTTGTTGCAGTACGTGGCTGCTTGTGGTATTCTGCACTTTGGCAGTCATATAGACTGACATGCAAACATGCACCATTGTGTGTGAACTGTTCACAGAAACAGGCACCTTACTAATCAAATATAAGCTTGGGTCCTTAAAGTGGTTTACAGCAGGGAACATATGTGAAGTACCTAACATGTAGAATATCTACGTGACAAATATCTCTTTAATCGTGGGCCCCAGGCACAGACATGCATACACAGGCTAACAAATACGTAAGGTACAATCACAATACAGGTCCAGAAATTGGGTACCCTCTGAGTTTAGGTACAAGGAAGTTTTACTGTGTATGCTGTTCAGAATGTTTTACTAAATTTCAGCAGTACATAAGGTTTACTGCTGACAGTAAAACTTACATACTGCTGATATTTGTTTTGACTGCCTTCATTTTCACTATGCTACCACGGGAAAACAATGTACTGACTATACTGGACTTCAGCCAGGACAACCCCTCCTCTACCCAAATATTCATTAAATACAGGATTTCATTGTGTCTTGATAAATAAATACATTCTTTGGTCAAATAAAGACCACATAAGAGCATGAGGCTGCCATCTGTTCAGGACAACATGAAGTAGCAACACAATCTATCACATCTTGGACAGAGCATTAGTAGACAGTGGGTTAAAAATTGACACACCGCTAGTTCAAGTATCACAATTTGGGTCAGATATAATATCACATGACCCTTTTCGTAATGAAACTAAATAAAGGAATACAGAATATACTTGATATTCATGGCACTGCACTATTAAATGCAGACCCCTTTCTGTGATGATTAAATGAAACCAAAATATTACTTCATAAATTCATACCTACACAAAGTGTAGTATTAGCACCTACTGGTCACAGAAATTAACATGCCGTAGTTAAATTCAACATGAGTTTACTCTGAAAATTTGGTACTGTCACATATCTTGCACATATCATTTCTTATGTTCTGAATTTTCTCCTTACATAAATCATTCCAAGCTCTGTATCTTTAAATGCCACAGATCAATAAATATGATGTACTGTAAATTCACTAATTCAAACAATTCTGTTTCTTGCATGCTATGTTATGCTTTCATGAACAGATCAATTATGCCTGCTAATTAAGGAAATACTAGCCAACCATACATGAACACACATTCACAGAAGATTTGCACACCCACACCAATTCTGTGCCATTAGAGCATCACAGTTCCAAGATGTTATTGCCCACAAATGACATGTTCCTACATGCCAGTCCTGCATCTTGGAAGCACAATGGAAAATAATATGCATTCAAGGAAGAAGAATTGTTTATTTTATGATAGGCTTGGAATGTTGTCTACAGCTTGCTTCTGAAATAACTGTTTATGGTTTTTCTCAGTTGCTTAATCCTTGGTGCAGGAACAAACAAAATTTGTGCTACTGCTTGTACGTGCATTTGGATTGAAATCCTGCACAACTCTATTATTGCATCATGTGCCACTCCCTTTTAATTATAATTTGTATAGTCTTGGGACTCAATTATTCACACTAGATGATACTGACTGCAGAGTTTGGTAAATGACACCAAGAAATATTTGGAGAATATCTTGCACTGTTCGTGTTATGACCAAAACTGCAAGTTCCACAAATGATGACATGCAAGAGGGCAAGATTAGAATGACCTGCAAATTCCACTGAAGGACTCCACAGCATGGCATGTCCAGTTAACATTAATGTATTGTACTCTGTCATAGGAACAGGGCATGATAATTCAATGTGAAGATGTGTTTGTATATGGTTTGGCAGTAGTTTTATTCATCCAGTTAATCAAAGTAGTGTGAGTGAGAATATGTGTTTGATGAAATACGTATCACTGAGTTTTAAACTTCATGCAAGTGGCATGGGTAGAGGACTAATCCTTCTTATCTTTCTTGTCAATTTCATGAACTGAAGACTTCATTTCATGATAGCTACTAGAACTTGAATCTGGTCTGCCAATGTTCTGAGAGGCGAACGAAACCAAATCTCTCTTCATGGCATAGGCATCCTCTCCATCAGCGTAGTACTTTGGTTCAATTTCTGATATGCTGCAACACAGAATTACTCTGTAAGATTATTTAATCATGCTTCTCACAACCAACTCCATGGAGCAGAGTTCCTTTAGATAAACTTTATTCCAGTGTATACTATTTGGTTTTGAAAGATGCATGTATAAGTTAAGACTTCCGATGATGATGGTATGCAGAATCTACTAAAAGGGCTAAACTTTCTATTGTTCAGTTTCACCACTGCTTACATTCTGATGCCAGCATGTATGCAGACTGATTCCTATTGTATTGATCCTTCAGATTTTGCAAGGAAGCATGACATTTACAGTTTAGATTTATTGTTGATAGTTAACTTCTTAAGAGAATGTTTATTAACTAAGCTGCTCTTGCACAAACAAAATCCTGAGCAGACATAATGAGAGCAAGGAAGCTCTATTATGCTTGGGCAATTCTTTAATACTTACGTGAATTTCAGTGTGTTTGTATATAAATTCAGTGCTGCCCTGTTGCTTTTGCGTACGTGAAGGGATACATACTTTGCATTGAAGCATTCTACCATTGATCTGGATGCTTGATCCATCAATTTCTGAGCTAAACCCAATCTCCTGTAGAAACAAAATGTATCACCAGTGAATAATGGATTCTATGCAATTCACATCGTGGATCAACATTTCTCAACAGGACGGCTGTGGAGTCGGAGTCACTAAAAATGTACTGACTATGACTCTGACCTCAATTTTAAATCTTAACTAGATACTCCAAACCTAGAGCCCTGATAGCTACAGTAACCATTAGACTTACACTTAAATATAGGTTATAAATCTAAAAAGTAGCCTGATGATTTACGTGGTGGTGATGAAATGTCTTATAGGTTTAGCATTATTAATGCATATTGAGCTTTTATGAAGGAGTCGGAGTTTTAAAAATTGAGGAAATGGAGTTGGAAGTTTTGTGTACTGACTCCACAGCCCTGCTCAACAGGGGTGTAGTCAGTGGGTCTATGTATGCCACAACATTTTGAATTCTAATGTGTTTTTTACCTACGAAAATATTTTGTGGAGTAGGCTAACAGGAGTTAAATAATCGTCAGCCCTCTGCTGTCATCTGATCAGCCTGTATGTCAACACTTTTCATATTTTCTTATACAAAGAATTTACAGAGTGTTGAATTACATTCTTATGTGTCATCATATGTAAAAGGTTAAGCAACCCTGTCATAGAGGGCATCCACAAAATTCTGTCACAGATTTACTGCTGCTGGTGGTAGCAGCAGTCACTCGAGTAAGCACTCTTTCCAGACACCCAAAATGGCTGAAAATATTTAAAGCTCATTTAATGCTACTCTCCAAACTATTTTACTTTGGAATGTTGTAAATGTTTGATGTTGCGATCTTTGACAATGGGCTGTAGTAGCAAATACTGGCGTGAGCCCATAGTTCAGAGAGTACATGTGGTTTGAATGAAGCACATGACAAGTTAATTAGAGACATACTTTTTCTTTACCTGTGTGAGCGTTTCACAGCGAGAGATGTAATGTGACCATGTGGATCATCTTCACTGTCTTCTTCCATTTTGGCTAAAACATATCTGAAACAGAGTATGAGTCAGCACATAAAACATAATGATAGTGAAAATGCTGAAGGCTATTTACAACTACTGCGCGTACTACCATCCAATGTTACTGACAATGGAGATACAGAATTCATCAGGACCAATAATTTACCATTTTAATTTTTGAATACTTCTCCACAGGTAACTTTTATCTTACACAAATTAACCTTTCACTGTGGCATGGTACATGCTGGGAGTAACATATGCAGACAACTTCCATGTATGGAGAGATAGCTGGAGATATATTGGAAACAGTCAGCAAGGGTGGTCCTCCACCTTTTGAATCAAATAGGATGCCAACATGCTTTGCCATAAAAATTAACCTGCTCCTGTACATAAAGTTATATACAGCCACAGGTTCAGAAAGCTTCTTTGAGTGAGATGTTTGTCTTTTCCTCTTCTGAACGCAGTAATGAACTTTTGGGTTCCATAAAAGGCATGGAACTTGTTGGCTAGCAGAGTGACTCTGAGCTTCTTAAGAAGGACTCTGCTGCATGGAGTTACTTGTACAAAGTAATGCAGAAGCACTGGTATGATGGCAAAAGGTATACTGAGGGACATGATAACAGCACTGTCACCCATCTATGACAGTATTGATTTGTTAAGACAACTGTCTTTTGGATGTAATACCATGCAATCCAGTAGAAATCACAACCCAGAAGCCAGTTATTCTCATGGTCACTACTGTGAGAACCCCAGAATCTCCCCGATGTCTATTGATACAGGCAAATAAGGTTATTATTGTAAGCTGAAAATGTAGAAGTCTTATGCATACTGAAGTTTGAGGAACAACAGGAAAGTAACATGAGTGAATGCTTCTCTTATTTTAATAATAATAATAATAATAATAATAATAATAATAATAATAATAATATAATTATTATTATTTTCCAGTCTTTAAAAATATTCCTTGTATGTCACAATACTGTAGAGCTTATATTGTTATTAACAAGAGTCACCTGGAAATACTTTGTTTTAATATTCTGTTAGTGTTATATATTAAGTCAAAATCTGGGACAACTGGTTCTCATGAAAGACTTCATCAGGTGCTATGGCTCTTCCTGCAAATCTAGGACTATCCCACAATTTATGGTTGTTGTTGTCATCATCAACATATCATACTTGGGTTCTTGTGGGCTGTTCCTATGAGCAGCAAGGTGATCTTCCCGTCATCAAGAGTACAGTGCCATTTGTCAAAGAGCGTCAGTCCCACTCCAATCTTTTAACCCTTTCAAGCTGAACATCGAGCACAGTCAACATGCGGTGTGCATTTAAAGTGCCCCAGAACATGCAAAATAATGTTGGCAATTTAAATGTTTGTCACTTCCAGAACACCCTGGTCATTTAGTTCTGGCTCAGAAGGGTTTAAGTCCTGCTTCCAGTTTTGTTGACATGGTGATGTCCAACTATATTTATAGCTGTCTTGGAATGTATGAATTTCTCTCATGGCCGAATCTAATGAAGGCTGGCAGTGGTCTAAAAAATAAAACACTTCTCTTTCCTCGTATCTCTCTCTCTCTCTCTCTCTCTCACACACACACACACACACACACACACACACACACACACACACACACACACTCACTCACTCACTCACTCACTCATTCACACACATCACAGATGGGGATTCTTTTTAAGTGTAGGAAGGCCCTGCAACAGAAGCTATGGACGCACCTCAGCCTTGAGGCTTACTGTGAAATCCTGTTATGAAAAATGATTTTTTTTTCAATTTTTTTTGAAGTAATGGAGTGCTGGTGGAATGAAATTGACAGGGCAAAATCGAAGTACTTGGGGAAAAACCTGTCCCAGTGCCACTTTGTACACCACAAATCCCACACGGACTGATCGGGGATTGAACCCGAGCCTCTGTGGTGGGAGGCTGGCAACTAACTGCCTGAGCCATGTCAGAGCCTAAATGCTTGTATTGGTACTGGACATATTCTCGAAACCAAGATAACTTAGTAAAATAAAAGGCTGTGGGCTGGATGTCAGGGGCTCAATCCCCAGCAGAAGTATGATTTTCCATTTTGCCATAACATTCACACTGACTGTCACACTAACTCAGTGTATTACCTGATGGACACCAGCAGCTCTTTACTGGGGATAAAGTTGCCATGGCATGACACTGACCACTTTATTTCCAGCTGGTGCTGTGGTAAAGAATGAAATGTAGCTTTACCTTCACTTCCATAATATTCATTTACACTGAGGTGATTAGGCAAAGAGATTAAATTCATGAAATTACAATACACATTTTTTGATAGAATGACCACTGCAGTGTCCTTTAACAGAACATACCCGACTATATTACCCCTCTCGTCTTCAGCCACATAACTCAACTGTGGCCATGACAGACCATGATAGAAATAATATTTCATCTGGTAGTTTTCTGGTAAGCAGAGCAGATTGCAGTGCTGCATATTCATTAAATCTTCAGGCTACAGCAAGAAAAAATATGCAAACATCAGCAGAACACATGTATAAATTAATATAGACATATGTCACTAGTCACATGAAAATGTTATTCATCAGTTGCCTCTATACAAACAAACAGAAAAAGGAAAAAAGAACACATTCAGCACACAAAATTCTGTATGTACGATCATAATTTTTCACTTTTCACAACTAAATTGGCACAGTTGCAAGTGCTGTGAATACAGGAAATATTCACACTATATAAGCAATTAAGGAAAGCTGTTGAGAGAAAATCAGGGTCATATGTAGGTAATATCTGATTGGTCAGTTGTAACCATCTAATATGTGTAGACATACAAGGAATGCATCATTAGATAGATGAACATGATCAATAGTTCACTCAGTGTAAGCATGTACAGAAACGTAGACTCAGCAACAAATCCCCCAACTCCAACACACTATGCCCAAGGTATTTCATCCACCTATGTGCAGCTTCATTATTGAACACTGTTGGGTATCAAAATTGTAGGAACAATAAAAGGCCATATAGCGCAACTTCAGTTTATTCAAGGTGTTTTTAGGTATCACAATTATACACTACATGTTTCAGCACTACTCCTGTGCCATCCTCAGGTGTGTCTGGTATAGAACCTTTCTATACAGGTCATTATTGCAATATCATATATATTAACTGAGATCTCACTTTATATATATATATATATATATATTATATGTGTTCTACAATTTTGTTGTCAACGCACAACGGGATGGCCCACTTTAAAAAAAAAAAAAGAACATTGTTTGGTAGCTTGGCATAGCTGGTGTTCAACCCTACAACAATAACAAAAATATGAAACCCCGTGAAGTTACGGATATTTGAACTCTTAGGCCTTCCAACCGTAGTTAGTGTCCGCAATGAGCACACTTTCTTTCCCTTGTAAGGTTACATGAAGCCCAAATTTAAACATATACACTACAGCATCACGTAGTCCTACTAATGATAACCTACCAATACAAAACGTTAATAAAACTTTAGCTGCAAATTCGTAAAACAGGCCCAGTTTTATATATATCAAAAGGGAAGTCACATATAATAAACTAAACTGGAGATACCGCTACCGATTTCATGTTGCTCCATTGAAGTACAATGTTGAGGTTAGGGGAAGCTTAGGCAACGCCTCATTCTCTTCATATTATATGAGTAGCAAAATTTGTACTATTGAAGCCCCCTTAGTAGTAATATAGCACATACCCTTGCACATCTAATATTCATTTTATAAGGGAATACACTAGAGTAACTTCCTGCCACGAAAATTGTTACAGAACGTCACTCAACACGACATCCATGCAAGCATAAACAAACCCTGAACCACGGATAAGAGTACTTACCGCCGTCACCGTGGCGGTCACCATCGGCCATTTTAATATTTCCCGTCGTGCACTCACACCAATAGTTTCGTGCGCGGGATTTTACTGCAAAAAATTCGGTGACATCAAAGACCGTGTTATAATATCTATTGTTCTTACTGCGGCGAATATTAAGATTACAGGTAAAGGTAAAGTTGTCCCCATACACATAATGAAGGCATGTATGGGGATTGGTGGTATAGATCCACTCATTTTTATCCTTGGCGCTAGATTATGTGAGTGGCAAACTTCATACCCCAGCCACTTTACCACCAGGGAAAGAGCCCCCGGTCATGTATCAGAGCCCCCAGTACCCATTGAATAGGAGGCTGGGTGGGTCCCAGAACTAGGCTGCACCTTTTGTAGAAGAAATAAATATCTTCCCCTGCAGGGATTCGAACCCCAGATCATGCAGCATGTAGCCTAATCACTATGCCTACTATGCTATCCTGGCTTTTCATATTAAGGTTCCAGTCTCCTGTTATTTAAACTTTCTACCCAACTACAAGGCATCACATTTGAGAGTACCAAAGTTGTGAGGTCAGATTGTCACACTGTGTCATAGTTATATACAATCAAATGTGCTTATTTTGAAGTCAGAGTGTTTATTAACCTTTCAAAGCCCAGTGGTAACAACATGTACCATCTGGTGTAACACTAAAAACTTCATTTGCCCACACAGGGCATTTATGTATTTTATACAACTGTAAAACCAGTGTCCCAAGAGTGGTATGTGTCACTTGTGGATACTTGACGTATCATGGGAACTGTGCACTTATACAAAATATTGGCTACTTCTTTGTTTTCCATCAACTGTCAGTAACTGTGACACAAGTCAAAGGAATGACCAGTGTTTGGTCCAGACTTGAAGTTTAGACGTGTTGCGTTACTGTTGGGGTCCTTATCTGGCAAGTGCCATGTATCATTTCCAGCTGGACTGCTTAAAATCATATAGAACTTGGCTGTCTTACTGATCTGCCAACAACCACACTTCCCTGGAGAAATTGTCAACAGGTTTCTTGTACAGTGCTCAGTCACTGGCACATTTGCCAAATACACCAGATATGAACATGAACTGATTGGTTTTTGTGATTTAGATGCAGTTTGTTTTCTGTAATGCACAAACTGATTTTTTATGTATAATTTATATCAATTTTAGTCTTCAGGTAGGCCATGTCATGGTTCAGTCAGAGGTTTTGACATCTTATCATGGTGGCCTGGGTTTGATATTCAGCTAGTCCATGTGAGAGATCTGAAGTGGACATAGTTCCAGTGGTACAGGTTTTTCTCCAAGAATGCAGTTTTGCCTGTCAGTATCATTGCACCAGTCTGCCATACCCATCTTTTTAATAATACTCTTTCAAGGAGGACAAGCAGGCAAAACAGAACTGTCAGACAAAGCAATGCTAGTTTAGTTTTTGGGGAGCATGGGAGAGAAAAGTACCTCCACATTTTTCAGACCTGAAGTACACTGTAGTAAGTTAATGTAACCCAAATGACATGAAATACATGTTTTTACTGTTGTCATTTAGGTGGAGGCTAGGTTGTTCTTGAATTGCCCATGCAAGCACAACTGTGAATTAGCAAGGGACGTGCACCATGATGCATGGGGGTTGCCAGAACAATTCTTCCATCAATACGTGAATCTGCATTGCATAAATCTGCAGCTGGGAAGGATCTGTTGTTTTACCCATGCAATACAGGATTCAGGTACATATATATACATATATTTTAAATTTTAATGTAATTATTACTGTATGGGAAATTTTAACATGAATTCTGCTGTTTCTCCTTTTGATTCATCCTTAACGCTTCGTTTGGCTAAAACTGATCCTACTCGCAACTTCTCTAAGCAGAACAAAGGTTTTGCAGGGTCCCACCCATACTTCGCGTTTATGTCTATGTCCATGTCTACAGCTGGGTCTGGATTTATTCCTGCATCTGGATTTTTGACAGCATATTTATTTGCACTTTCATGTTTTTGTCCACCAGATTGTGAATTTTTGTTTGTATTTGCATTCAAAGTACCCTCCACAGGATCTGCAATATCTTATGGATCTGAAACGGATGTGTTGAGAAGCACATGTCATATTAAAACACTAACCTGTTGCATGCTACTGACAGATCATTTAATCTCCAACACTGTAGCATGTTGGTACTCTCACATATGCTTGGGTCACCATGCAGGAAACTTCTGAAATGCCCGTCTTAAACCAGTACATGTAGACACTCTATTACAAATGGATGAAACTTGGATGAAACTTGCTCATAGGGGTGTTTTGCATAGAATAAAATTATCTTGAAGATGTGTAGCTTTGGGTTTGGGGAATGTTTACATACATATGGCCACACTTTTTATGTCCATAGAAAAGCATTTCTATAATTTCTATTTGTTTGGTGTTCTTTTGCTTTATCTAGAATTCTATTCTAAGGCCTAAATTCAGTGTTAAACACACAGTGTTACCTTTCTTTAGTAAAGTAAAACATGCATGACTGGCCTAATTACAAAGAACTAACTTCCTTTTACAGTGGCATTTCCCATGTGACCGATTTTTTTCTTTCAAGCAGTTTTTCATTTTATTGTATTTCATTTTAATTTGGAAAACTTTGAAGTGTCTGTTGTTTACAGACATATATTGACTCATTGCAGATTTATTTTGTGATGTGTACAAATGTACTTCATCTGTATTTACTCGTAGATCTATTTCTTATTCTGTTCCTTCAGACAGGGGTACAAAAAATTTCCAGAAATCTAGGGATCATCTAAAAATTCTAGGCTCCAGAAGGGTGACCTGAAGCAAGTTCCATACTGAGAACTTACAAATATTAGGTACCACTGTACACACTTAGGTCACCTGCGCCATCACCAGTAGATGTTACTGATGTAAATGAAAAGCAAGTATTTGTTAATGTACGCAGTAATTCTGGTAGCATTTAAGTATACATTAATATCATGTACCTCTTGCTAGAAACGTCTTCACCTGAACTATTTTTTTTATCTTCTGAATATGAAGCTAATAATACTACTTCTTCACTAAGTAGTATTTATGAAATGACCACTATTTTGTCTGCTGTGTGAATCACCAGAAGACTGAGGGTCTCACAGCTTTCGGTTTGTTCTATATTATATATAGGAGTGGTATTTGGGTATGCAGTTTGAAGCCTAATACCGTGGTGTTGCATGTTTACATGGACTTTCTCAGCACACAACGGCCTGTCAAAATAATACTCACTAATAGTCCAGTACTAATAAAAGTCTATACCATACTCGCTAATAATCTAAGTTACAGTTCTTCTACTTACAATATTCATTTCTCTATCAGTATCAAAGGAAAGAAAACCAAATTATTCTTTGGAAGATTTGGGTACATCTGAGACCAAAAATCCGCCTTTATAACATATCAGCAGCCACGATTATAGAAATGTTGTATTTCTATTTGATGACCCTTGTTTGATACAAACAGCGATTTTTGACCGTCGAATGTTGTGTTTTCTTTCCTGGAAAATCAGGAGATCTTGTTCCTCGGTTTTATCCTTCGTGCAGTAAGATGCCAGCCGGCTTGTATCGTGAGCGTTGTGGACAGTGTAGCCCGAACGCCTCTGTTCGTTATCTCTGGTCCCACTGACGCATCGAAAACACTACCACTCACGCATCGCATTCGTGTTGACACATTCTTTGTACAAAGTGCACAAAGTGTACGCGTAACGCGGAGGTAGTGCCTGGCCATCCGCGTACTCTAGAGCCGAAAATTCTTGACGAATTTCAATGAAATCCGGCAATAGGATTTATATTAGGAATATCGGAAAAAAATATTAACGTTTCTTGCTTCCATTGGAATTACAGCCTCGGCTAAATCGAACGTTCTTAATTGCGTATACTCTTTATTTTGTCGCTGGAATTTATCAGCGTTCATTCATTCATCATTAATTAATTAATTAATTAATTAATTAATTAATTCATTCATTCATTCTGTACTCTGTCTTACGACAGGTCCATAATCTCTTCCAAAGCCACTTCTCCACATTGTGCGAGCTAGTGCTTTCTCTTTCATTTTCTAGTATCTTCTCTTTTCCTTAAGGTCATCCAGTAGCTGCTTGCATCTTCTTCCCCGTCTTTCAATCCTGTTTATCCTTCCTTCTAACTTTCCTTCAATCACGTGTTTTAGAAGGCAATTTCTACGCAAGATGTGACCAATCCAGTTAGCCTTTCTTCTTTTTATTGTATTTAGGATATTTCTTGCCTCTTGGCTGTATGGAATACTTCTTCGTTTCACACACGATCGGTCCAACTGATCTTCTTCATTCTTCTCTAACACCACATTTCAGAACGTTCCAGGTATTTCTGATCTAGTTTCCGAAGTGCGCGGGTTTAGGGTGACTACGAAGCCTTGGTATTGACTTCGGTTTGATATTATAATGATACATGTTTATAGCTCTGAATTCTGGTCAGAGAAACGTAGAACTCCAATGCATATTACAAGAAATTAAGTAAATTGAACGCTTGATGAATTATGAACATACTTTGTGCATATGTACGTACGGATGACTTGAAGTAACACATAATTTCTTGCGCTGTGGGATACTAAGCTACATTCCAGAGTTCCGCCATCTGGAAGAGATAATCCAACACTGTCGTAGATGGCCAAAGGTTTGTAGTTAAATTACTGCTTATAATGAGTGAGCGTTTGTGACAGTGGGTAAACTTATGTACGTATTTGGTCTAGCGTTCGTGCTAAAAACCACAGCTAAATAGGAACATCTGAAACGACACAAGTGCTTCCGTTTTATCTTCACATTTCCAGAGTCTGGCGTTTCTTTGTTCTCACTAGCTAGAGCCAGCGGGCTGAAATCCTGTGATAAGGTTACCCAGCGTTGATGGTTTCATCTGCCTTGTGTATTGGCAGAAATTGTCCGCATTCTGACTCATGCCGTATTTGAAAAAGTGAAAGGATTTTCAAGTTTTAAACATTCAGAAGCATTCAGTTCCGTACAACCTCAGAAACGAGCTGTACCCTTATTTAGTAAGACACTGTCCATTGTCTGAGGCATGCCCAATACACACGTCGTTTCGGGAGTGTTTGGAACGCCCCAAACAACGGATAACATCAAAAGAAGCAAGGGTGTAATACATGAACCATTATCACTGATTGACTGCTTGACCCTTGAATATGGGACAGATAGGTTGTCTCGAAACGGCGGCAACTACCAATCTACCCTCCGTAAATTTTCAGAAGGGCGCAGACCTCATCGACACAAACCTTTAGAGAAACCTCGTTAATTAAAATGTCTGTCTACACATCACTAGCAGCAAAATATTGATGTTGGTACAGGCGAACTCAATTTGGTGTAATTTGCTGAGGTCTGCACGCCCTTTAACCCTTTAAAGACCAAGCGTATCTGTTTTATATAAGGACTCAGTGCTTACCGCGCTGTAAACACTCTCCACTTCGGTTATAAAAACCAATCTCTTAATGTTTTATAAGGCAAAAGTTGCTGTTTGTTCTGAGATCCGTACAAAACACATAAACGCAATGTGGGCACCACGTAGAATTTTTTAATGTTAAACCTGGTGGTATGTAAAGTTACCGCTAGGCTTTAAAAGGTTAATATGGTAAAAATCAGTAAGTGTATGTATTTAGAGGTACGAAGGAACGAACTTCGGTTCACAGAACACATTACTGTTCTTATCGCCTTCTGTGCCGGGTTTGAATTTCGGACGTCAGCACTGTAGAAGCCAGTCCGTTGATGGTTGTGTAACTGCTGTAGTCAGCGTGACCTGGCAGCGTTGCAACATCGTGCTATCGACAGGAACACGGTAATTTCGCAACATCTGATGCGATGACAGCAGTTCTGTCCTTTGATATACGATCTTGAACATGTTTTGAAAATAAGGAGAGTTCATGAGGGTAATTAGCAGTGAAGGAAATGATAATAACTTGCAGTTTGAAGTATTTGGGCGTAGTGACAAATGATGAATGCACAGTGTCTTACGTGTGACATTTCCATAACGACATTTTGTAAGTAATAGTAAGGGTTATCCTTCGGAACCTTAAAACTTACCACCCCAAAGCATGTAGTTTTACTGCCTGATAGATATTTGGCGTACGTTTATAACTGAAATGTAAAAATGAACGTGCACATTGATGCATGGGGAACGTGCAGTGATTGTCGGAGAATCAGTAGAACGGTCAGGTTCTTAGGAAGTGTAGCTTCTTACAAGGCACTGCATGCTAAATCAATGAAGCACCATACAAGCCCTTTGCTCCTCAGTCGCCTTATTCTGTAAAAATACGAGAAAGACGGCGAGAGCTGATGTGGTGCTGTTTTCCGTATCGTTTTAACCGCTGACTCAAAGACACGCTCCGTAACCATATTGGTAATTATCAACACACACACAGGATTCGTGGGCATGTTTAGAGATCCCTATTAAACCAAAGGCTACTAATGCTTCTACAGTGCTTTATTAGTTATCGCCAGCAAATTAAAAAAACATGTACTGATTACGTCATTTTAGTTTCGGTTTGAAATAAGCTTGTGGACTGTCTCAGAATGTACAGTTTTAATAAGTTACGTGTAATTAAGTAATTTCCAGGATTCAGTTCATGTAACTCTGCCTGAAAGTGATATTAACCCTTTAAAGACGAAGCGTATCTGTTCTACATAAGGACTCAGTGCGTACCGCGCTGTAAACACTCTCCACTTCGGTTATAAAAACCAGTCTCTTAATGTTTTATAAGGCAAAAGTTGCTGTTTGTTCTGAGATCCGTACAAAACACATAAACGCAATGTGGGCACCACGTAGAATTTTTTAATATTAAACCTGGTGGTACGTAAAGTTACCGCTAGGCTTTAAAAGGTTAAGGTAGGAGTGTGTTACGTGTGTATGAAGTGGGTGTGTATATATATATACACACACACACACACACACACACACACACATACGTGTGTGTGTG
>BLKM01000606.1:195362-209661 GCA_013340265.1 Coptotermes formosanus
TGTGTGTGTGGGTGTGTGTGAGTCTGTGTGTGTGTGTGTGTGTGTGTGTGTGTGTGTGTGTGACTGGAATGGGCCGGGCACGTCTGCCCGGCGGATGGATCAAGAACACCAAGCAAAATCGTAGAAGGAATGTAGTCGACCAGTAGTGAAACCAAAGGGCAGGCGGACAGACGCGGTGACCAGAGATGCCAGAAAACTGCTAGGGACCGCAGGTTGGAAAGGAGTGGCATTAGAACGAAAATTGTGGGGTAGAAAAGTTGAGGAGGCGAGGCCCGAAATTGGCCTGTCATACTATAGTAGTAGTAGTAGTAGTAGTAGGCTACTAGTGGTACGTAGCCTATGTATGTATGTACGTACGTATGTACGCATGTACACATATATGCATACATGCATTATGTATGTATGTGTGTGTGTGTGTGTGTATGTATGTATATATGGACACACACACTTCAGAAACTTACTCTGCCTTTCGACAGTTCTTCTCTTAGCGGCTTACAGAGCTGGAAATGCTAAGTCTGGGTTTATGCTCTGTGAGGTTAAGTGCACTCTTTACACTCCATACTTCCATGGACGTAGTCATGTTCCGCTCTTCTCATATAGGTTCTGTGGTTTGTTTCAACGACTCGTCGTTTTAAATTGTGTTTTTAATTTGTAACGATATTTTGAACTTTGTCTGTTTAAATATCTCAGTACAGACGCCATACTAATTCTTTAGGCAATAATAAACCTCCTCAGTTTACATTTCACAAATTTTGGATACAGGCTGCTGCTTTGGTGGCTTAGAAAATACAGTGGAAAGTCCTGCGGCTTAATTGTTAAACGTTTTATCGGGATAGCACATCTATCGGAACACCAGAAGGGTATGGGCCTACAGTTAAACGAGACTTTTAGTGACGCATAAAACCATAGTTTTGACATCATCTTCAACTAGTGAAAGTGCCTAGCATTCGAGACGTTTAGTGACGCATAAAACCATAGTTTTGACGTCATCTTCAACTAGTGAAAGTGCCTAGCATTCAATACACAGCTGCACTAGCAGCGGAAGGGCGCGGCGAACACAGTTTAAGTGTTTAATGCAGCATTACCAGTTAAGACGAGGGAAATATTGGTAGTAGCCACAAATGACGTTAATGTATTAGGAGGAACATACAATACATTAAAGCTAAACAGCATAAATTTTTTCACATGTTTTTTACAGTGCATATTTTACAATTGTCAAGACAGACCAACAAATACGCACACTGTTTACAGTTATATCATCATCATCATCATCATCATCATCATCATCATCATCATCATCGTGAGCTGTGGAGTGTTAGGCGCAGTGCCTGTTCTTTATCCTTCGAGATGAAGCTGGTCCTTCCATCTTTTCCTTGGGCGTCCTATGCTTCTCTTCCCCTGTGGCCTATATCTCAGTGCCTGTTTCGGTATCCTGCCTGTGCCCATTCTCTCCAAATGTTGTAGCCACTTTCGTTGGTACTGTTTTATTTCCAGAACAGTGTTCTGCACTCCAAGTTTCTCCCTGACGGATTGATTTCTCTCCCTGTCTAACTTAGTAATTCCTAATAAATGTCTTAAAAATTTCATTTGTGCTGCTTCCAGTCTTTGTTCATCTCGTTTCTTCAGCACCCAGGCTTCACTACCGAACTTTAAGGCTGCTTTAGCTGTAATATTATGGATTCTTAATTTTGTTTATTTGTGTCAATATGGCTTGTACATGTTTCGGTGGTCAAGCCATCATCATCAGGAGGCACCAAAGGTCAAAGGCTGCGTTCTGCATCTAAAGTCATACAGTATTCCATACAAGAAACAATCCAGGTTGCAAGTCTGTGACAATTCGCGTTTGCCCAAGTCACTGCGGTTAAAATAGCGACATGTATAAATATATAATTGTAAACAGTGTGCTTATTTGTTGGTCTGTCTTAACAAACGTAAAATTTTTCCCCTGTGTATAAGGAATACGTCTGGGACGGTTAAGCAAGTCCTGACATGGAACTAAAAACACGAAGTCAAGAGCGCTAATAAAAATTAATCGGATCCATTGAGTATACAGGCACAGTTTAATGTAGGCAAACTTAAAACGGTAATTATTTGTGTGTGATTTGTGATCCAATTATCACTGTATTAAGGCAGTAGTGAACAGTGCATTTTAGTAGGAACCCAAGCTGATTATTGCTTATTGCTTATTGCTTATTGCTTATTGCTTATTGCTTACGGGTGTGCTGAAAGTATTGTTTTCACATTCGTTTCGTGGTCCTTCCCTCTTCTATCTACTTGTTCACAGCAGGTGTAGAGGGTTTCTGATTCCTCACTTGGTCACACTCAAACACACACCACATTCAGTAGGACTCCTCTGGACGAGGGGTCGGCCCGTCGCAGAGACCTCTACCTGCCAACACAAACACTGTACAAGACAAATATCCATGCCCCCGGTGGGATTCGAACCCACGATCCCAGGAAGCGCTCAGCCGCAGACCTACGCCTTAGATTGCGCGGCCACTGGGGTCGGTGTTTTCACATTCGTGCGCATAAAAATGACATAACCGAGATGGAGTGTGTTTACTGTGCGGTACGAAATGAATCTTTAAAAAAATTCGGATTAATCTCGGTGACTGTGACTCACTGACTCTGACAGTCCTAAAGGGTTAAGTTAAGATTTAGATAACGATTGCACGTGTGCCTGTGTGTGTGTGTGTGAGTGTGAGTGTGTGTGTGTGAGTGAGTGTGAGTGTGAGTGTGTGTGTGAGTGTGAGTGACGTATTAGAGAATATGTAGAAAAATTATTTCAGAACTGAACTGAAAAGCAATGTTGACTACGGCTACACACTTTGTATTCAGTCCATTCTATTTTGTTTTTGGAAAGGAAGCTTGTGTGATGAGAAAGAATGTTAAAGGAGGAATATATACCGTGCACACGAGGTCCCCAGTGAACTTCAAGAGAAAGACTACAAAACGAAGAAAAGAAAGAACCAGACTACGAATGTATTTTACGACAAACAAAAGTTGAAACGCAGACAAAACGTAGACAGAATGAAAGAAGGCAAGCTTATTAAAGTGACATGCACATATCCTTAGCTAGAGAAAAAGAGTATAGGAAGACCTAAGATTAGATGAGACGATCAGTTTACTATCTTATTCTCGGGAAGGACTTCAAAGACATGCAGTGGTTGAGAAGAAAGAGGCAAAAAGAAAATTCTCATATCCTTTAATTTGAGAAACGAAAAAAAAAAAACTGGTCGTACAGGTACAAACAGTAAGTTTAAAGTTAAAGTCGGGTGGCCTGTAGGCCTGCCTGATAAACGCTGTGGCAGGTATGGGAGAGAGGAGACGCGCATACAAAGTTTTGATGAGGAAACTTAAAGGAAAGAGACTGCTTGGAAGGCATAGGCTTAGATGAGAGGGTAATATTAAAAGAGGTCATAAATCAGTAGGATGGAAGTCTTATATTGGATTTATCTGGCTCAGGATAATGGGCAGGTGGTGGGCTTTTGTGAAAGCGGGCTCCATAAAATGCAGGGAATTTCTTTACTAGCTGAGGACCTGTTAGCTTCTCAAGAAGGACTCAGCTCCATGGAGTTAGTCAGTCAGTGAGGCAGTCAGTCAGTCTGTCTGTCAGTCTGTCAGTTTTTTAGTTACTTGATACATAGTGCTGGCATTGGAACATTCAATAATAGTCTAAAACACATGATACATTTTTATATTAGCAGTTAATATGAAGCACCACCTAGCCCGTTTTATTTCGCCAGATCTTGTATGTGCGTCTGTCCCTAATCATGTAATTAACTTCATTAGATATACGTGCTTGCATTTAGCTGCACGTTCCTGAGCTTCTACTCCATACAGCCTAGTGCCACCTTCATTCCTTCCCTTTTTTAATTTGTGTTACACAACGACGCTGACGTGAGGGACACATCTGCAGCCCCAGCCAATTACTGACGTCGATTCTGTGGGATCAGAAACAGTTGCAGAATTAAAAACGCGAAAATTTGAAATCTTTTCGATGTCAATAATTTTAGTGCGAAGAAATCCCTTGCGGAATTTGTAAGGTAGGTTCGTAATCAAATGAGAAAGAATTTAGATAAATTTTTAATATTTCGCCCTCGTTCAGTCCTAGAAGCTATAATTGATATATATATATATATATATATATATATATATATATATATATATATATGGAGTTCGGGTGGCCGTTTATGCATCAGAAGTGCCAGGGGGTGGTTTCTCTGAGCAAGGAAGAAGGAAAATGACTTTACCTCTGTTTGCCCTTGGCGGAACCTTCTTCTTCAGTGGTCTGCCTTAAAAAGATCGGAAATACAGGAAATAGAAAAATGCTTTTCGATTAACCGCAAGGTAAGTAACTCATCTCTTTTGTCGGTCTTCAGTACCACAAAAATTCCCTGCTTTTGTTTACATGATTTAAGCCGAAAGAGTAGAAAAATATTATATCTACATGTGCACGTTCTTTTAACTGGCCATGTCAGATTTTCATTAGCACATTTGTACAGAATTAACCTTTTAAAGCATAGCGGTAACTTTACATACGACCAGGTTTAACATTAAAAAATTCTACGCGGTGCCCACATTGCGTTTATGTGTTTTGTACGGATCTCAGAACAAACAAGAGCTTTTGCCTTATAAAACATTAAGAGACTGGTTTTTATAACCGAAGTGGAGAGTGTTTACAGCGCGGTACGCGCTGAGTCCTTATATAAAACAGATACGCTTCGTCTCTAAAGGGTTAATCCTTATATTGAATCCCGGTGCAGGAAGTGCTGTACAAAGGCTTGACTTCTAAGCTTCTTTAGGACGGTAACTGTAATCATAGTGTGCTGCTTCTGTGTGCAGTGTTATTCAATTTTCATAGTAGCTGTGTATTTTTTTTTCCGAAAATCTCGAATAAAACATGAAAACCTGCAAGTAAAATTATCTCCTTGCAACATAAAACAGTGTTTGGTGGGAAAACATGAGCGAAATAGACAACTTATAAGACACAAGCTTAGATGGGAGGATAATATTAAAATGGATCTTAAAGAAATACCATGAGATGTGGAGTGGATTGATCTGACTCTTGAGAGGGACAGGTGACGGGCTGTTGTGAACGCGATAATTAAGCTTTAGGTTCCTTGAAGTACGGGGAATTTCTTGACTAGCTGAGGAACTGTTAGCTCTCCATGGATGACTGTGCTCCAGGGAGTTAGAGGGAATTTCTTGACTAGCTGAGGAACTGTTAGCTGTCCATGGATGACTGTGCTCCAGGGAGTTAGATAGTTAGGTCTACATTAAACAATTAAAACTGGAATTTCCTGTCAGCTAAAAATAGAGATCATCTGCAGTTAAGTCAGGCTTGGGTGATTTATGTAAAATTTATGCTCTTCTTAACTAACTTGTGTAGAAGTGGTAGTTGAAAATAAAGGTTTGAAGTAATCTCTTGAAGAAGTGACTGCCCAAGTGCGTTGAGGAGTGTAGCGCTTCCAGTAAGACTGCCGTGACTGAAGTTACCAGCTGTGCGTGTTCATATATGCTAATGAATTGGGTACGTAACGTAGTATATATTTCCGTTGGTTTGTCTATTTCACCTACGTATTTATATATGATAAACAAGGGTCCATCAGTCTGCCTGTTTTCCCCAACCTGTTTCTCCAAAACAGTGTATTGCAGAAAAAATAGTATAAATATAAAAATTGTTTCTGTTAGATAATATTAGTCTGTATTATTTAGGAAACTAGACGCAGGGTGCGTCGCTCGGGAAAAATAAATATTAAGGCTGTTGCTAGGATGCGAGAGAAACCTACTATTCTGTGCGGCACAAACTTATAACTTAGATGTCGGTGGGAGGATAATATTAAAATGGATATTGAAAATGTTACCATTGTAAGTCTAGCAAAGGATAAATATTCACAAGATTCGAGCGACACATGGATGTTTAGTGATTTTATTCCATAGAGTTTTTAAAGTACAGTAAGAAGAGAATAAAACAGTTTTAATAATAATAATAATAATAATAATAACAACAACAACAATACTAATAATAATGATGGTGCTGGTTGTGGTGATGGTGGTGGTGGTAGTGGTGATGGTGGTGGTGGTGGTGGTGGTGGTGGTGGTGGTGCTGGGTGGTGGTGGTGGTGGTGGTGGTGGTGGTGGTAAGGATAGTGGTGGTGGTGGTGGTAAGGATAGTGGTGGTGGTGGTGGTGGTGGTGGTGGTGGTGGTGGTGGTAGTAGTAGTAGTAGTAGTAGTAGTACTAGTAGTAGTAGTAGTAGTAGTAGCAGCAGCAGCGTATACATTAAATTCCTTTGTTACAAAGCGGTAACGAGTAATAATTCTGTAAGGTAATGATCAGGAAGTAATGCAGCCATCTCGACTGTACTGAGTGTTTATCCATACCACAAAATACACTTTTTGTTAAGAATTCTTTGAGTTGTATATGATACAGATGTTGGATTCATACATTTTAATTAATTTAGGAATTTATTAAAAATCATCCTGCACTGAATGGTGAGTGTTGCTTTAATGTCTGTGACTTGGTAAGGGGAGAGTGGGGCAGGCAGAGGAAAGTCCATTAAATGCTCGTAGCAACTGAAACTCATATTATACAAGTGTATAGATATACTCGCGTTCGTTTTGTGTAATCAAAGGGCACACAGTACTTGTAGCAAAATTAAAGTACGTTTCTGTTAATTTCAGACGCGAATATTAAATTCATCGCGATTTACTTTAAAGCGACGAAAAAATATGGCGAAGATATCAGTTTCAGATAGCAACAGTGTAACTCACTGTGGAGTAATGGTGTTTTGTTTATAAACGATATTTATGCTGAGCTTAAATCGATCCGCGTTTGTGCTAGGGTCGCTATTGTGAATTTATTTTTTTCTCAAGTGTGGCAAATTTCTGTAGGGTTTTGGCTTTAACGAAAGCCCTTTTATGCGAGAACTGATGTTGTCATTACGGTCAGTGTACAGGGCACTGTCATCTGCTTTTGTTAGCTGCCAGAGTGCACGGCGTCACATCTCGGAAGACGTGTGACGTGTGAAGTCTCTCACGTCTTTGTCGGATTAATAATAGTAATAGTAATTCCACCAATGACGGCCACTTACAGCAGCAGAAGGGAGCAACAATAATAAGCAACAACACAGGAAATGTACGTAGAAGTAATATTTAAGCGCGTTCGCGTGACCATTGTTGCGGTGAAAAAGAAATATATATTACATATTCTGAGCGTGTGTCTGTACCCGTAGTTACCTAGCATGCAAAGCGCTTGCGCCGTATTGTGTTGTCATCTGTGGCCTGTCCAGCTTTACCATATTTTTCCACATTATCTCATAAGCGACAGGATTTGCGGAGAAACGTTGTTGAATACAAAATGCGTGTTTTGAGTTTCTCTACAACTTTTGTCTGCAATGTTTCCCATTCTTAGAATAATTGGGCGAGATATTGTCATAAGTGTGTATTGGTCTTCATGTAAAGTAACCGTTATTCTTGTAACGTTTAATGAAAGTTGAATTTTCTCGACAGTGTCGAAAACTACTCAGATGCTAAGTTTCATGAAAATCCGCCCCAGCGGGAGCCGAATTGTTCCGTGTGGACGGACGGACAGACACACACGACGAAGCTAATTGTCGCTTTCGGTAATTTTGCGGTCATCCCTGAAATAACTAATAATACTGCTACTGCTGCTGTTGCTGCTGCTGCTACTACTGCTACTACTGCTGATGCTACTACTACTACTACGACGACGAGGAATAAATCGCGCCGCCCTTAATACTGAGTCATGCATGAAATGGCTGGTCCCTGTCGAATTTAGCCGTCGTTCGGATTAATCAGACTGAAGTCCAATGCGGGATCCATTGAGATTTTGTATGCAAAGACGTGTGATGGAGTTTTAGACGTCAAAGTACAGGTGTCCCATTTTATTATGTCCCCATGCACTAGGATATACCGGCTGATGCGGGCTTTCTATGCGATAAAGCTGCCTTTATCGGGCACATGATATGAGGTACACTCTATATACGGGCTTGGAGGGTTGAGCTTACACTAAATGTCGAATTCCTTTCAAGCGTAATTAACATATTATGCGTTCGTTGTCTTTCTCTGTTATTGGTGTCAAGTTACGGAATAAAATTTTGCGAAATGTATGTAAAACCCAAGAGTTTAAGATATAATTGCCTGTATTACTGGCAAATAGGTTACGTCCCAGGTTCAATTTTCAGTCCGGAGATTTTTCGAGGGTTTCCTCAGTTTCTCCTGGAATGTATTGGACAGGCCAAACCAGTTTATTACAAATTCAGCACTTACAATATTTCGCTCATTGGGCGCTATAGGCCTATTCGTATTATGTTAAATTTCTTTTTCTTATGCTAGTAAATAAGCCACTATAGACGCTGTGTGACGTTTGCAGTTGAATGTCTTTTTAATGGTTTACTAACTTGACAAAAGTGGCGTTGATATATTGTTATTGTTATATTGTGTTATATTGTGTATGGATTTTATTTTAATAGTATATCATTGGAAATTCTAATAGCTATAGTATTAGGAGTTTAGGTGGGGTATGAATGCACCAAGCTGCCACGGTACGGAGTACAATAGCCTCTTCTGCATTCTGCTTTGCTGCAGTGTAAAGGATGCAGGAAAAGCAAGATTTGCTCATAGTGCACCGTCCTTTTGAATAATAAGTTTCTTGTCTTTCATTTTCATGTGGCACACAGAGGAACTGTGAAGCATAAGCAAAGACATAAATTTCTCCTTGGTACACTTTAATTCGGCGTTGGATTTTACCTTTCTCCTGTGTCATTCCGTCTGCCATTAATTTTGCCAGGCATTCATGACTTCCAGACATTGCAAATTGATTGTGTTGTGAACGAAAGCCATGTTATATCTTAGCTCGTTTTAATGGTACTTCTTTGATATGTGGATTTGAACTTTGCATATCGTCATGTCTGCAAGTCCGAGTGTGGTTTATACACAGGAGAAAAGGGAAGGTTTTGAGAAGAATTTTGTCTGTTATGTTACTAAGCAATGTAAGCTACAGTGCGACTGGTGCTGTTGGTTATAATCTATGGTGAACTGAATAGGAAGGGAGAATCTCAGCTATTGGAAGGGCGATGTCTGGCGCCTCATGTCTGGAAAGGGAGAAACTCGAAAACGAGTAGAAATATAGGAAACTCAGGCCCCACAAGGGTATTAAGTTCTGGCCAGGGGACGTGTATCGCAATCAATATATTGTTGTGACGGTGCAGATGGAGTCTCAGTTGAACGCCCGTAGATGAAATTCACTCTTTCATCGACCATACTTTAGAATTTCAAGATTTCTGCTATTTTCACATAAATTGGCATGTTGTAATTACTGTAATGTCACTTAACCTTTTAAAGCCTAGCGGTAACTTTGCGTACTACCAGGTGTAACATTAAAAAATTCTACGTGGTGCCCACATTGCGTTTATGTGTTTTGTACGGATCTCAGAACAAACAGCAACTTTTGCCTTATAAAACATTAAGAGATTGGTTTTTATAACCGAAGTGGAGAGTGTTTACGGCGCGGTACGCAATGAGTCCTTATATAAAACAGATACGCTTCGTCTTTAAAGGGTTAGTTGAAATCTTATTATCAGGCCTTCGCCTTGCGTATTACCTGTTCATCCGTATTGTCTCTTTTACAAATAAATGTTCTTTATAATGTCTGATCTTGTAGCCCACATGTTTTGTCTTCAACCTCCAGAATCTTTGATCGGTTTGTGATAAAATTCTACGCGAAAAGTCCCTGAAGAGAAACCAGGAAAGGTATACGTTTCATCTTAGTCGGTTGACTTATTACCTGTCCGTCTGCCTTCATGGAAAACCGGAGGTTCATTACCATGTTCACAACATCCCGCCACGTGTCCCTATCTTCAGCCAGGGAAATCCAGTCTTCGCCGCCCCACTTCATTTCTTTTACCTCTATGTAGATGTGGGTATTTAACTTGAGAAGCAAACTGCAGTCTGCGATTAACTGCCTAAACGTACGTGAAATCGAAGAATGTGTTAGAAAAATGCTTACAGTCTTAATTAATTTCCAATGTTTGTGCAAAATGATCGCTTATTTTAGGGAACAACATAAATAAGAAGTGTCGGAAGGCCAAGTGCTCAGGGAAAGTATGGACGGACGGCGGATAGGGAATTTTCGATACTACGTAATGAGCGAATTGTTGGTGATTTATGTAGGCCTTTTAGTATTGTTAGGGTAGTGAAACGGGAGAGGTTACGATGGGCCATATATGTAGTTCGGACGGGGGGGGGGGGGGATAAAGTCCACACGGAATTGTGATGGCAAAAGCATCTTGTTAAATGGGCACTTCGAACACGGAGACGGAGATGGGACGATAATATTAAAATGAATAATAGGGAAATATATTCTGAGGATGAGAGGTGGATGGAGTAAGGTCAGAATCGTTTCCAATGGCGGACTGTGCTGTTACCGGTGTTGTAATAAGGGGGTATGCTGCAAGAGATTTGGCTTATTATAATGCGGTACGTTTGTCTTACCGTAAATAATTTCGTGAAACTACATGTTTTGAGAGCGGACGCTGTGGCGCAGTTGGTTGAGGCACTGCGCTACAAAGCGGAAGGTCGCGGGTTCGATTCCCGATGGTGTCATTGGAATTTTTCATTGACATAATTTTTCCAGCAGCACTATGACCCTGGGGTCGACTCAGCCTTTAATAGAAATGAGTACCAGGAATATTTCCTGGGGGGTAAACGCGGCCGGTGCGTAGTGCTGATAACTTTACCACCTTCAAGTGCCGATTGTCTAGCCTCAACCTCCTGGAATCCTAAGGGCCTTTCCAGGCCTGTAATGGGATTGCTTTACCTTTTTACGTGTTTTGAGAGAAGTAATAGAACTTTACATGAGCCTAAAAGCATGAGAATGCATGTGTCATGAGGTCCTGTTCACTTGAGGTTAATTAAAAGTAAACACTGAGCCTTGTTTCAATGCAGGAGTCAGTTCCATTGCACCATGAAAACCAAAGCAGGCTACATTCAGACTTGTTGATGCAACATTATGTAGGTGAGGGTGTTTGGTTGCTGCTGTTGCGGGTTTAGACCCCATTCATTGCAAAACTTGTTGTTTGTTGTCATGTTTTGTCATCACAAACCCATCGTGTTACTGTCAGAAAAGGTATAGGGTGCGTTGAAAGAGACAATAGGTCTGAAAGGTCGATATTCAAGTGTATGGGTTAGGATTGCTCAGAAGTAATGGTCCATGTTTTTTCTCAGTAAATATTCATTCATGCTTCATGAAAAAAACAGACTGTTTTCGCCCAGCATCCAGCGGTACGTCTGTCGACTGTAGCACTTCCACAAACGTTGCAAATGCTTTTGTGGGTGTTTTCTACTGATTATTTCTCAACAGCAAGGAATTCTATCACAGGACGTTGTTTGTAACCCACAACACAGACTTCATTTTGAAGCCGTGCTGCAGTGGTGTCATCTGTCAGAGGTATTGATAACTTCGTAAATGCCGGGAAATTCAAATGTGTCACCGAAAATCTTTCATTAACTTCGTTGCCAAAAAAGAATAATGACACATTACTTTTTGGGCAGCCATCGTACAACTGTACAAACAGTTCAGGCTTATCGCTCATTGGGTTGCTTACTAGATTTCTTTCATACAAAAAAAAGTCACTAAGTGATGAGTGTAATTCAGTTTTTTTTGTATAAAAATGTATAGTGAAGCTCTTTTCCGCACATAGTGTTTGTTCTGTTGGCAAACCACAAGCTCAGAAAACGTCCCTTGTAGACTGTCCTTGACTTTATTCAATATAAAGTAGAGATATTCCCCGCATTCACATAACATGAGGGCATGCGTTAAACCTAACATATATCTGTGTGTAACCTGCTGTGCAGTGTTCTTGGTAATCACTTCTCAGAACTCAGTGCGCCCTGGGTGTGGGATGCCGTTCGAACTACTGCGTATATACATAAACCTTTCACAGTTCCCTAAGCGGCAGAGAGTATCCAGTACCAAATGCGCGTGGTCTCTTTATTACACGTCGCTTTCCGGACGATGCACAATAACCGAACGATATCGCTCCGCTTTAACAAGTCCAGTGTGCTTTCGGAAGATTCCGTAATCGAGTCCAGGCGCCAGTTATTCTGAATAGGATTAAGACTTCCTACTGATTTTGTAAAAGAGGTTTTGTCTTTTATTCTCTCTTTCTTTTCTTTCTTTTTTCCTTCATTCTATAGTTTCTTCCCTGCCTCCTTGTTTCATTCCTTTATGCCTTCATAGCCTTCTTTTTTCTGCTTCCTTACTTCCTTCCTTCCTTCAGTAGTGTAGTCATAACGCTCTTCTTGTGTTCGGGAAGTAACCTGTTCGCTTATCCGCCGCTTTACCTACTGATCTGTCTGAAAATTTTTATTCTGTTACTGAGTCTGTTCAGACAGTTGTTATGACTGTGTATAGAAACAGACAGTGACAACTCTTTTACAGCACTGTATAAAGGCTGAAATAAAAAGGCGGTTGTGGAAGGTCTACCTTCCAATTATACTTTCGTTCGGTGTTCCATGATAATAATGCATAATATGCAATGCAGAAGCAACTGGTAAGAATAAAATTTGCTTGTCTTTCGAGCTGAAATCTTTGGCGATCTCAGTTGTGTTTGTTGCATATATGCAGTGAAAACTTCTTAAAGACTTGGAGAGGTTCAGATATCCAGTTCTGTGGATTTTGCGGTGGACATGTAAACATACCAAAAACGATTCGTCCGACACGAAAGTTCGTACTTTAGAATGTCAGCCTGTTTATGTCGATCATAAGCGCATAATTAAAAACAGGAAGCTGCGGTACTGCAAATATTCACTAAAATATACATTTTACAGTTCTCTGTGTTTTACACGCTATTAATTTACATTGCGACCCCGGGGGCCGTGTGGTTTAGTCGCCAGCTTCTCACCGCGGAGGCGCGGGTTTATTTCCCAGGCCAGTCCGTGTGGGATTTGTGGCGGGAAAAGTGGCAGTGGGACAGGTTTTTCTCTGAGTACTTCGGTTTTTCCGTTAGTATTATTCCATCAATGCTTGAAATCAATTAATCCATGTGTTACCAACACTACATAGTCTTAGCAGTTGACAGTGTCATTAAATAACACAATTAAAAACAACAACAATTTTAATTGTATAGGAAATGGTTAATTGATGACTTTATTAACACACTTTCAACCACCGTGATATTGTGACAGAGACGAAAATCAGATTTGGAGGTTCGCCATTCGGATGTCCAACATATTGAGTTTCAGAGGGAGTTCAATTACCTATCACAAATTTGGTACAATAATTTGAAGGAAATATTTATTAGAATCGAATGGCGTGTGTGTTGCAATATATACTGCATTGATCCATTTATAAATTACAGTATTCATATGAAACGCGTGTATATTTTTTATCCCCGATGATTGCGGTTTTCTGCCACAATGTTTTGACGTGGGAAGTCAACAGTGTAATTCAGTGGCTGCCCCACTATACCGTTTAACATGTCACTAAAAATACTGCATAACAATCACTTGTTTATTTCGCGCTGACGTAGGTCGTAGGTGTATATTTAAATTTAAATATTACTAGTTGCATATTTTGGAACACCGAAGTGTATCAAAATATTCATACACTCTGGAACATTCCACGTGTGGCGTGTTGTTTTGTGCAGTTCTTTTTTGATACGATAAACCAACGTCATGAAGCAAACTCTGAGATCATTACCATCAGCACAAAAGCACGCTACACGAAGACATCCTTAATTAATTCACCTTATTTAATACGCTTATAATGTGTTTTAAGTTTTACATCAGCATTACCTTATTGAGCGGGGTGAACGCAGTCTGCACAGTGACTGGACTGCAGGCTGGACATTCAAGGGATCATAAGATCCTGACAGGGGATGCAGACCGACTCTGGGACCCATCCAGCCTTGAGTTCGATGCGTACCAGGGTTGTTCGCTGGGAGTAAATCCTCTAGGCCGTGAAACTGGCCACCTACCTCCATATAGTGCCGATGTTAAGAACATGTGGAGCCATACTTCCACTCCCACATACGCCTTCACGGCATGTATAGGGACAACTTTATGTTCGATATCATCTTCTCCTCCTGCGTTTGATAGTTGTGATGTTTACGCCAAGAGCCTGCTGTATTTATTGTGCTTATTACGTTATAAATTGTTCATATAAATACTGCATGAACAGCTGGGAAATTGTTCATATAAATACCGCATGAACAGCTGGGAAATTGTTCATATAAAAATACCGCATGAACAGCTGGGAAATTGTTCATATAAATA
>BLKM01000606.1:214561-270422 GCA_013340265.1 Coptotermes formosanus
ACTCCTCGATTTTTAAAACTTCCGACTCTGACTCCTCGATTTTTAAAACTTCCGACTCTGACTCCTCGATTTTTAAAACTTCCGACTCTGACTCCTCGATTTTTAAAACTCCGAATCCGAATCCGACTCCTTCATAAAAGCTCAATATGCATTAATAGCGGTAAACCTATAAGACATTTCATCGCCACCACGTGAATAATCAGGCTACTTTTTTGACTTATAACCTATATTTAAGTATAAGTCTAATGGTTACTGTAGCTATCAGGGCTCTGGAGTTGGAGTATCTAGTTAAGATTTTAGACTGAGGTCGGAGTCGGAGTCGGTACATTTTTACCGACTCCGACTCCACCTAAAAATTCCTTCCGACTCCGACTCCACAGCCCTGGTACCAACCAAACAGTATGATTGCAGTGTGATTCAGTGTCACTCCAAAGTACCCATAGAAACAGAAATGGAAACGTGTATTCTGTTGTGTGAGTGAGTGAGTGGATGAGTGTCATGGAACGTGTTATATTTGTATGTGTATAAATGCCATTGTAATGTTACACTTTCGACGTGATTTTTATAACAATTTTTAAAATGACACATAAATTGTATATTGCTTGGGGGTCAACGCCTCCCGCTCCCCCCCCCCCAAATTGAAAAATTGGGGTGCGCACCTCTTCTGAACTGAAATCTCAGTAACCACTGTCGATGTGTGGTGGCCTTTTAACCCTTTAAAGACGAAGCGTATCTGTTTTATATAAGGACTCAGTGCGTACCGCGCTGTAAACACTCTCCACTTCGGTTATAAAAACCAGTCTCTTAATGTTTTATAAGGCAAAAGTTGCTGTTTGTTCTGAGATCCGTACAAAACACATAAACGCAATGTGGGCACCACGTAGAATTTTTTAATGTTAAACCTGGTGGTATGTAAAGTTACCACTAGGCTTGAAAAGGTTAAGTGTCCTCCTACTTGATTCGTCCGATGATTCATTCAGCAAGTGGGCAGGTACTCTCACTCGCGTGGTGCTCGCAGACTCCGACAACTTGTTATGCTACCAACAAGCCTTTCAATCGTGGTTCGGTCGTCACTTCATCAAACGGTTGCGACCTGTGATAACAGTACAGGAACGTGCAGGACCAATCAAATCTGCTTGTGCACCATCTTCGAGTAACCTCTCAGATAGTGTCGAACTTCCCCGGTTTACTTACAGGAAAATTCGGAATCCGTTTTGTACGGAACTCTAGGAGTCGCGGCACGTTTCTGATCGCATCTGCAGAATCAACTACTGCGCGTATAGACAACGGAATACGTAGTCAGGTTAGTCAATAGTATAAACCGCCCGAGGTTCGAATTCGGATAGGGCCAAATGCACGATCGTTAGATCCTGTCTGCTACACCACCCAGCGCGGTCACCACTCATGCACGCCAGTCACCATGTCTTGTGTAGACCAATAATGGCGATACAACCATCTATACGTTACAGATTTTAAACTTAGTATTTGCCTAAGTTCTGAAAATACCTATATCACTGCACAGCTTAGAGCCCGTTTTTTAACCTTTTAAAGCCTAGCGGTAACTTTACATACCACCAGGTTTAACATTAAAAAATTCTACGTGGTGCCCACATTGCGTTTATGTATTTTGTACGGATCTCAGAACAAACAGCAGCTTTTGCCTTATAACACATTAAGAGATCGGTTTTTATAAGCGAAGTGGAGAGTGTTTACAGCGCGGTACGCCCTGAGTCCTTATATAAAACAGATACGCTTCCTCTTTAAAGGGTTAATAGACATATACACACCTACTGGTTGTGATTGTCTAAAACGTTGTTACGTACTAAATGAATACCCTTCAGTGTCCGTTTTAAACCCAGCTGACTTTATTAACATTTTATGTGCATAAAAAGTTCACCCTATAACAGGCCATGAAGGCCCAGACAGGGAGTAGAAGTACAGCTCTACCCTTTCTTTAACCTCGGCACTAGATGGGGTGGGTGGTTAACGCCACGCCCCGGCCGCTGGACCCCCGGGAAAGAGACCCGGTACCCATTGTACAGGAGGCTGGGTGGGCCCCAGGGCCGGTCTGGACGTCTGCGGAAAATCTCGCACCCACCGGAATTCGATCCCCGGACCGTCCAGCCCGTAGCGAGTCGCTATACTGACTACACTAACCCGGCGCACATAAAATGTGCATAGGGTTGTATAATAGACTACTTTTTCAGCTTGAGAAATCTATTTTGAGGTCAGTACCGAGCGTCACTTACTGTTACACTATTGTCGTGTTGATCGTAACTTCAGCACACTACTCTTACAACTAAAACTGATTAGGGCTATGCTTTATATCATATTACGACAGGCCGGAATTACATGAGTGTCGTAGTTATAAAAACTACATCATAGCAGTAGCATAAATGGGAAATCAAATTTTAAGAGCTTTCCTTTCATATACATTACGTTAGCCTTACTTTTAACTCAAATATGACCACATTCCCCGCAAATATGTTCGCTGTCTTCTCCAGCTTACGCCCTCTCGCCTTTTCCAAGTTGATGTGAAATAACGAGTGATTTTCAATAGATATTGTGTGTTTCTTCAACTGCAGATCACCCAAACCTGAGGTCTGTGCTATTGTAGGCTTAGTACAGGACGGCAAGGCGGGCTCGAGGCACACGCACGTCGCCATCGGGTTTCTGACCTTAGAATGCAGTAGGTACAATACCTAGCCAAATGCCATGGGCGCCTTTAACTGCCAAGGCAGTGGCCTCGACTGTATTCCTCTGCTGCTAATTGTATGCAAGTAGTTAAAAGTATCCTCTGTCACATCCTGAACTGAGGAATTCATAAGCATTCCTTAAATGATGCTGTGAAAATTAGGCACTTGGAAGACCTAGGGGTAGATGAATGATGTTAGAGTGCATGTGAATAAGATATGAAAAACAATAATAGTAGAAATTTACTGACGCTTCAGAGGGAAATAATTCTAACCCCTGAAAACACAGGCAATGCTGTTCCGAAACGTCGGTAAATTTCTACCAGACTACACGACGTCACGTCTCAGAAGACAGTAATCGTGGTAGTCACCGTCATGCGAGCCTCGGATTTCACATTAATTAAATGTTTTGAGACTGCGTGTTGTATTCGTCTGATAATGAATAGATAATAGTAGGGCGGAGGACGCCGTTGTAAGCTTATAAACTGAGGGAAGTGGAACTAGGTGCCTTAGCGCCCGCTATTTATATTCATGCATACCGTAAAGTTAAGTAATATTTATTACACTTTTACTGTCAAATTGTGTCAGCAAAACAGACTCGTTAGGTGTTCCATTTGTTACGCGTATGCTGGAACACAACATGCAGCTCAGGGATCAGACAACCCCAGAACTGTGAACCTGTCTCACAGGGGTTTTAGTGACTTATCAATCCAGTGCAGATATTTTGCGGTACGTAGTATAAGTTGCAATGTTACCAGCTTGTGCAGTTTCGCGGCGCAGTTATCTTGTTTCTGTCCAAGCGAATCCTCTCTGCCTTATGTCTGAGTATGCGTGATGGTCCCAATACACAACAGCAGAGAGGCAATGCTTGTCGCACAAAACCACAGTTGTCTGTGTCACATGTCACCATTTGACAACTCCGCATTATCTGGGCTGCTCAGGGATTTCGGCAGTGACCTTGCCCCTTCCAAGCCACTTTGAGTTCTTCAGAACTGACGCTCGTGGATGGAATGAAGATGCGGTTTCTGGTATCTGCCTTGACTTCAGGCATATGTTCTTTGACAGCAAGAGTATTGAGATCGCCCAGTGCCATCGCTCAGGCGGTTAGCCACCGACCTCCCACCGTGGGGGGCATTGGTTCGATATCTGGCCAGGCTTGGTGGGATCTGCGAGGGACAAAGTGGCACTGGCACAGGTTTTTTCAAGTCAAAGACTTCGGTCTTTCCCTGTCAGTATCATCCCACCAGTGTTCCATACTCTTTCGTTTATTTAACATCGATTGTTTTGTAATCTTAGCGACTAACACTGAGATGGCAGTTTCAAATCCCACTCGAGTCATGGACGTATATCCAAGTTTCTATACGTAATTATGATGTCTTTCGCTAGAGGCCATGTTATGTGCACGTCACCTGTCCAACGAAAAATGTGAAATGTCTAAAGGACTTATACTCATTTGCCCTGCATCCATTCTTAATTTTTTTTTTAAATTTAAATCTGACGTAGTTATTTGTCATGTGTTTAAATAAAATGACCTCAGATATGTTTCTATGTCGAGATAAGGCGGAATTTCGGACAACTGAATTCCAGTCCAATGTCGGATTGATTCGAACTGTTCTGGAATGTAAAACATTGCACATTATGCTTTAGTCGTATATAAAAATGTGTGGAACCCAAAGGGATAAAGTGACAGTGTCATTAGAATTGTATCCGCTGAACACTGTGAAATATTTTTTTTTTTCACCCCGAAGGGGACTACGGACCATATTCTGGGAATCACTGGTGTGCTGATATGAACGTTGTTCCGTTTGACATTTATATTTGGTCCCTTAGCAATTCAAGATAACGAGTCCGAATCTGCATTGCCGCCGCACGTACCATTACAAGGGTCACTGAAAATTAGCATATGGAATGGGGATCGAGTTGATATAGTGTGGAATTACGGAGTCTCAAATGCACTTACGTGAGCTTCGCATTCCATTTCCTGCCCCGAGATTGCCTCTTTAAGGCACTGTGGGATCAATCCAAATCTCACAGTAACGTAACAACAATCTCTATTTTCACAGGAGTGCTTTTAACATTTCTTGAATTTATTTTCCTTTTCTAACACTGTCGCTGTGATTAAATATAGGAAGATGAAGTGGGCAGTACGTGGTTGAAATGAATGGCGTCTACAAATTCCTAATCAGATATTAACCCTTTAAAGACGAAGCGTATCTGTTTTATATAAGGACTCAGTGCGTACCGCGCTGTAAACACTCTCCACTTCGGTTATAAAAACCAATCTCTTAATGTTTTATAAGGCAAAAGTTGCTGTTTGTTCTGAGATCCGTACAAAACACATAAACGCAATGTGGGCACCACGTAGAATTTTTTAGTGTTAAACCTGGTGGTATGTAAAGTTACCGCTGGGCTTTAAAAGGTTAAGGAAGGGACCGCTTGTCATGTGTAGATATATGTGATGGTCTGGACCAAGGGTCCACAAATTTTCCAAAAAATCTAGAAGGCATTTCAAAATTCCAGACACTACCAAAATGGCGACATAAAGCAAGTTCCATAATGACCATCCATTAATATTAGGTGCCACCGTACAAAGTTCAGTCGTCCGGGCGACCGTGGTTTGTGCATTCCTGTTCTGGACAGGCTTCAGTTATAATACGAGGAGGGGTACGGTGGTTTGGTTTTGTGAACAGGTTATTGAAAACTGCTGTTCTGATTGGATAACTGTGAGGTTTTTTAAAGCAAGATCCTTTATCACAAAACTAGTTTAACAGCAAAGTAACTCTGTCTTGCATCTTCGTGGAAGTTTATTTAATGTAGACGTGTGTGCTTAAGCATAGTTCGATGTTGCAGTAACCACATAAAGGGGGGGGGGGGTTATCCTCTTCGGATCTTAGCCTCGATACCGCCTATACTGACTAACATTTTTCATTGTTTTCCCGTGTTCAGGGGAATTCCCACACAGTGCCTTAAATCACGCTACGGCAGACCACTACATAATTTCTGACCATTCATGCAAATGCACCGTATCAGCAGACAAGTAGTGTAAGCCGGGATAGGGCAGTCGGTACAGCGACTATCTTACGGGCTGTGCGATTGGGAGTTCTGTGGTTTCCAGAACGATACCCTATAATATGTGACCACTTCTTTCCCACACTATTCCGATTCAATATTTACAGTTATCCTACATCATGCGATAACGGAATAAATGACAATACACAACACAGCAGGAATGAGCGCAGAAAGCAATCGTGTTATAAATTCTGCAGTAGGTTATGCGAGGTTTAACAAAATACAGGCACTGTCAGCCTAGACCTACTGCGTCAACCGCGATGTGTGACGAATATACGTCAAACCGACAAATAAATCAAATTACAGGAGTTTCTTCATACAGATGTTTATATGGAGATTGCAATTCATTATGTATGTTGTCCACAAACTCCAGTAGCAATGCGGTTTTGGTGTCAAGGAAGCAGGCGGACGAGCACCGTATATTAGATAGGCAGTGTCCGGGCTTCTCCCTTGGGTAATAAACCTAACTACAAAGTCCGACCGCATCTCATGCCACAACGTTCCGCATGGTGTGCCTTCGAACGTACAGACACGAGATATATCCATTTTTCCCTTGTTACTCTTTACAGTTATTAAGTCACGAATATTAAGGGCGTTTCAGTGTAGCCTATACGAGGTAATAACTACAAGCGCATTGAAACTAATTTTGAAATGTACATAATTTACGTTCTTGATTTTCAGCTTTAGGATAAACAGTTTAAATTCAATTGTACTGCTGTCCCACTATGTACTGACGTAGTCTCAGCCAAAACTGAGGAATTTATCGTATTGTGAGACGAGCTGTAGTATTCCATATTGATACCAGTCCGTTTCGAGTATTAGTAGTTATCGTGTCTCTTCTGTCTCCAAGTCGCTTCCGTTTCTAATTCTGTGGCGGCCAAGATATTTGCTTCAGCGCTGTAAACAGATGATAATTGCTGGTGACGAATTCTCCTGATATGAGCACAATAAGTGTAGGTCCTTTAATTTGCGGAATTATAACAGCACTCAGATTGGTACTTTACATTGAAGTGGTATTTCTGCCAAATATAGAGAACATTTTATGAACACTGGAACGTAAAGTCCTTCCATATCTGTAATGTAATGTAATTGCAATTAAATCAGTATTTGAAACTTAGAAGGTTTAATTTTCAATAAAGTTTAAAGCTTCATAAGCTAAGTTCTATGAAAAATGGCACGGCAGTGTCCTGCAATATTGAGGCGTAACTTTATCATACTTAGATAAATTCTAAAAGGTTTTGACGGTGGTGTATAATATTGTGTGGTGATGGGTTTGCGGACTTTATCCATCGTCTGAAGAGTAAAATATTAAAAGTATTAAAAAAATTAAAATCACAACGTTTCGGAAGCTGGCTCTGCTTCCGTCCTCAGGTGAATGGAGGGGGAGAAGAGAAGAATACCTGTTCGGTTGGGCCCCTTAGACAGACCTAGCCTCCATCAGCCTCCATCCGAAACGTTGTGATTTTAATTTTTTAATATTTTTAATATTTTACTCTTCGGACGATGGATGAAGTCCATAAACCCATGACCACACAATTTTATCATACTTACCAGGTTCGTGTGACGGCGAATGATTAAAGTTTAACCTTTTGAAGCCTAGCGGTAATTTTACATACCACCAGGTTTAACATTAAACAATTCTACGTGGTGCCCACATTGCGTTTATGTGTTTTGTACGGATCTCAGAACAAACAGCAACTTTTGCCTTATAAAACATTAAGAGACTGGTTTTTATAACCGAAGTGGAGAGTGTTTACAGCGCGGTACGCGCTGAGTCCGTATAAAGAATCAGATACGCTTCGTCTTTAAAGGGTTAAACGTGGTGCTGGAGATAATGCGACAAATTATTTAGTTGTGTTGGTGGTGTAAGCAGTGCATATCGCTTACAAAACCACTGAACGTGTAGTAGCTGAATAGCGAATGTTCTCACTTTCGTACGCAATTACGTGAATCTGCAGGAAGGTTAGCATTCTTGCGTATTCTGCCTGTCTAACTTTGTTACACACAGTGCTGAAAGGCGTTTATTTTGTGCATTTACTTACCCTATTGTGTTCATCAAAATTTCACGGACTATAATTAAGCCTCTTTACTTTGTTCCCAAACACATGCCAACCTGTGCCACGTTAATGAAGGGGCATAGTTTGAGAGGGTTCGAGAACACAGCACTATTTGGGTCTAACAGGCAGTAACAGGAGACTGGAGAAGACTGCTTAATGAGGAGCTTCATGGTTTGTGCAAGTCACCAGGTGCTATTAGAGTGATTACGTCAGGCGGGGCATGTAGCACTGATGAGGGAAAATAAAAATGCGCGTAGGGTTTGGTAAGGAAGCCTAAAGGAAAAATCACTTGCAAGACCTAGGAATAGATGGGAATAATAACGAAAAAGATCTTAAGATATATAAGAGGACGTGGACTGGACTAATCTGGGTCAGGATAGGGACAATTGGTCGGCTGTTGTGAACACGGTGATGAACCTTCAGGTCGCAAAAATGTGGGAAATTTCTTCAATGGCTAGGAAACTACCAGCATCTTAGGGAGGAGTATAATTCGTGGAGCTGGATACATACGTTCGTGACAGCATGGTTTGTTGTAGTGTACAGGCTAATTTGCAATATCGTAAATACTTTATTTTAAAAATGAATCCTTTTTGAATAAGGTTTCAGCTTATTATAGGATAGTATCTTCATTTCCAAATACTAATAATAATAATAATAATAATAATAATAATAATCAGCACATTCTTATTCTTTATCACACTCATGATAATTATGAATTATGCCTCTCCCTCTGGTTTTTCCATCTTTATTTTGGCCGTCCAATAAACTTTTGCCTCAGTAGATTGGTTGTATTCCGATATTTGTAACCTGCTTCCTTTTACAATTGCAATTCTATCTCCAGATTCCTTTTTGGTATGCGGTTTCCTGAATACATTCAGACACCTTTTCTTTAGTTTTATTGTATAAAATCAATTTTGCTGTTTGAAATTTATTGCCGCGAATTTCTGTGGGTTTAATTTCAGAAGTAAAGATTATCGATAAGTTTATAATACGATAACGTTTGTTTATAATACGATAATGGCTGTTTGGCGGCGCATAATTTTAACTTGCTGTCTTGATTCAGCTAGACAAATTTGTTTATCTGCACCTCGTAAATAACACGAACACTCAGTTTCAGTTTTCGACAGATGATATAAAGTATCATAGGAGGCGCTGTTGTCAGTATAGAGCCTAGGCTCCGGGTTGGACGGTCCGGGGTTCGAATCCCGTGAGTGTAAAGACGTTTTATATTCTATAGTTTGTCCAGATCGGCTGTGCAGCCTGTCTGACTCAGTGGGTAACGGGGTTGTTCGGAGTGATGCGACGGAGCGTGAAGTTAGCCGCATACCTTCATATAGTTCTGAGAATGAGTGGAGCTAGACATCCAGTGCCCCTATATGTCTTCATGGCGTGGACGGGGAAACCCTTGAAACTATATTTTAATTAATATTCTCAAATAGAGAGTTCTTAGGGGAGAATTTATCGGTGTATCTTAAAAAGATATTTCTTGTTTGTAGCAAGGAAATACATATCAGCTACCTGTGTAGGCACAGGGTCAGATTCTGCATGGTATCAGACAAGGCTTCCAGGTCTAGCTGCTAACAAAGGCAATTAAGAGAACGTCAGGCGGACATTTATCTGATGGATAGTTATTATCAAAACAGTGAAGTTTCACGTTACTCTATCACAGGGTACTAGATTGCATCTGAAAGACGTATGGCAGTGGTATTAATTTAGAGCCACTTCCGTATCGGATTCGGCGATATCGAATGCCTGAAATATTTGAATTCTGTCGGGTCTGTGACCTATACAGGCATTTAGAGCGACCGCCTCTGTCTAGTACGTACGGATGTATGTGACTTAGTGTGAGCCCAAGGCGTGTAAGTACACGAATGCGGATGGAGAAAGCGACCTATAGACATTCATTAGGCGCCAACTGTCATTATCATTCGTCTTGTAATTGATCATTCCGTTTTGGGCTGCAAATGTCTAGAGAGCCAGTTTTGTACTATAGTGATATTACCAACGCACCGTACCAAATTGTGGAACCATATAAAAGAGTGACCTGTTTACTGACGGTAGTTTTAAATTTGGCATCACGTGCTCTCTGAAGATGGTGTTTTGAACGCCGAAGCATGTCGGAGCGATATATGTAACATTCATATGTGAATAGTAATGTACATTTAGTTGGGACGATAAACTGACTGCATTGGTCAGAGCAATGCACAGAATAAACAACCTTAAGACAGAAGTGTTTAGTTGTTAAAAGAGTTAGACTGCTTCTTAAAAAAGTTTATGTTTATACCTTTATGAAATTTACAAGCGTACAGATTTTTAATTATTTTAGTTATGCATGTATACCATTATTGATTTAGTAATTAGTTCGCATATGTTTTCATCATTATGAGATTATGAGTGTAGTTTGTGACAAGAAAATGTGTCTGTATTTTACATGAAATGACTGCTTATACGGACATCATACTCTTAGCAGAGCCGGCCATGTTATTTTCCTTTAATTATGTCTGCTCAATACTTTCATTATATCTTTTCTTATCTATTTGCTTTCTTTTTGCTTTCATCCCTTTCCTGAAATGTTCTAGCCCACGTTTTATCCGAATTCGCTTGCGACAATCGTGTTACAAATACGGGATTTAGATGCACTTTCCAAATATCAAGCTAAACGCTCACTTGACCCTTTAAAGACGAAGCGTATCTGTTTTATATAAGGACTCAGTGCGTACCGCGCAGTAAACACTCTCCACTTCAGTTATAAAAGCCAGTCTCTTAATGTTTTATAAGGCAAAAGTTGCTGTTTGTTCTGAGATCCGTACAAAACACATAAACGCAATGTGGGCACCACGTAGAATTTTTTAAAGTTAAACCTGGTCATATATAAAGTTACCGCTAGGCTTTGAAAGGTTAAGCAACTAAACTCGGTCCATTGACATAGATCGAATTTATATTGAGACACTCGTTTCTGTGTTTCTCCCTTGTGTGTCTTGCATTTTGCGTATGGAAGTTTTAATTTAGTGCCAGCCTGGGAAGCAGTATGTCATCTTGCAGCAAGTAGAATACATGAAGTGCAAGTAATGTTATGTGCTACACAGCGTCTCGTTGGGACTTGGGAGCCATTTTGTATGTGGAGTGACGCAGAGAGGTTAAGTGAAACTTTGATGCCTGTGACGAGATGTGGGGTACCCATCCGATTGAATATGCATGGACTTAGGTCTCCAGAGATCTGGCACTTAGAGAGATATTCCACAGTAGGAGCAGATAGGGCATTTATTCGGCACAGCCCTGACAGAAAAAGAGAACTATCCCAGAAGATAATCACTTAATCTGGTAAATAATACGCTAGGCGCTGACACGATGCTTTTGATTCCTTTCGGTCTGTTACGTGATCCAAATCTTAAGACCTGTAGTGTCCCTGTCCACGTATGGAAGTACTGTCACTTTTTATCATTGAAAAATAATAGAAAGAGGTATTAAAGTTTTTAAGTATAATAACTGAGATGGATTACGGACTAATCATAATGTAGAACATCCCCTTTGGTGCCTTTATCAAGTGCGTATTTTATTGGTTCGTCAGTCAAACACAACAAGCTGCATTATACATGTTTTTACTTGGCGACTAGTTCCGGCTCAATAAAGAACCATCATCAGGCCATTAACAGAAACTATAAGAATGGAAACCGTGCCCTTGATTTCTTCATGGGCGCAATTTAATTTGTTAAGGCTGTTCCAAATGTCTGAAATTTTCACCCTTTCAAGGCATTTATGTTGTGATATGTCCTGAATTCTGTTCACGAGATATGAATGTGGAGTATTTAGTTGCTTCAGCGTTTACTTTTATGCGTACCTTATTAGTAGCGATTTTTGAACATTTGTGTGCAAAGAACTGGGGTTTATAAAAGAATTTACTGCTGATATGCTGAACTCAGCACCATGCTTCCTAGACTGGCAAACAGCTGTTGCAAGGTTAGTCTAAAATGGAACGGCCTGGTTCTATAAGCACAACACAACACACGTCTTATCGTGACAACAGGAGAGTGTCCTATAGCAGTTAAGCAGTCGAACTGGGTTCCCAAATTTCCGCCCCAGTTTGTTCAATAAAATCTCATTAGATTTCCGCGTATCTTTGGTGACATTTTCAATCTTCTGCCTGTAGCGGCGCGCACAGCCGTTACTCTTCTTGTTTGCATTTTGAGCTCGAGTCGATGAGTTAAGTGCATTTGCGTGTCCCCACTGTCTCCCTTCTCTGTGTATTGTCCCCAGATGCTTCTAGTGTTGCTCTTCGCAGGAAACAGTCAATAGACAAGTTGAGGGAGCGCAATATATAACTTAGAAAACTTCTATTTCTAGATGAAAGAACAAGTTAGAAACTGCATGTTACCAGTTATTGATTGCTTAATCATACAGAAGTTTGTAATTAAGCCATTTAATTTGAAAGTGGTGTAAGTCACCTTAAGTACAGAAAAATACACTTTTATTGCTATTCCATAAGAACTGAAACAAATATGTGTGCTTAATATCGCAAAAACGTAGTAATATTCTCGTGGCTTGTACCAACATTTTTAGCAGACCGAAATGCAGAGTCAGTGTATTAAAGGAAGCAGGCAAATTTTACTACTTTCAAAATAAATGGCTCATATATAATTTGAATTAGATGGCGTGTGTATTGTCATGTACCTTATTAGTTTTGTCGATGCCTTAAACTAAACAAGACATTCTGGCAATAACTGAACGCACGCATTCTTATTTGGATAGCCCAGTGATGTTATGCAATTCAGTAAAAATAGAAACTTCGTAGAATACCTAATACCGTGGGATTGGTTCACGCTTTTATTAGTGGAAAAATATAGAACAGCCTATTTTCTAATCAGAAGGCACATAAGCCTCACTGTGATGTAGGCCTGTAGTGCACCTTGAAGGTAGGCCATTTGCGTGTCATTCCCTACCCTTCGTATGATGCGGAATTCACAGAGTCATAATTTGAAATTAACCCTTTAAAGACGAAGCTTATCTGTTTTATATAAGGACTCAGTGCGTACCGCGCTGTAAACACTCTCCACTTCGGTTATAAAAACCAGTCTCTTAATGTTTTATAAGGCAAAAGTTGCTGTTTGTTCTGAGATCCGTACAAAACACATAAACGCAATGTGGGCACCACGTAGAAGTTTTTAATGTTAAACCTGGTGGTACGTAAAGTTACCGCTAGGCTTTAAAAGGTTAAGTAGTCGAGTTGCATCGTTAAATAAGAGAAAAAACTGAACAACATATTTCCTTGTGTTTAGAAATCCTAGTTATCCAGTGGCGTTTTTTATATAACGAAGTATATTCTGTATTAGATACTTAAGATACTGCTGTGAGGCATTGTGAAGGTTTTTCTTTACTCTAACACTTTTCAAGTAAGGTAAAGGCCGAAAGAATTTTATTATTATCCAAAGAAATTTCGTAATGTTTTAGTTAGAAATAATTTATGACGATTTGTAAATGCTTCATATTTTTGCGACCGTGTCAGTATCTCACACTACAGGGAGGCAATTTATGCATATGTAAGTTTTTACCTTACTTTACTTTGTTCTAGGCGAGATAGTCAATATGTTATTTTGTGCGAGCTGCAAATAATGTATGCTTAGATGCATTTTTTAATGTAAATGGTTATGTGTGCAGTGGGTATGATACACATTATGTAATTACATGAAGGTTAGGTATACAAACAGAACGGAGAAGCTGAGGACAAAAGCCCAATTTACCCTACCAAAAACGATAAAGAAATACATGTGGGTTTCCCTTTCGATGCACGTATTTAATATGCTTGGCTGACTAAATACACTTCACCCAACATGACCTTTCCCAACTGCATTTAACCTTTTAAAGCCTAGCGGTAACTTTACGTACCACCAAGTTTAACTTAAAAAAATTCTACGTGGTGCCCACATTGCGTTTATGTGTTTTGTACGGATCTCAGAACAAACAGCAACTTTTGCCTTATAAAACATTAAGAGATTGGTTTTTATAACCGAAGTGGAGAGTGTTTACAGCGCGGTACGCACTGAGTCCTTATATAAAACAGATAAGCTTCGTCTTTAAAGGGTTAAATCTTGATACGAAACACGAGAGTCTTCACCCATCTCAAGATTTTCAACTGGAAGTTCTTAAGGTCAGTTTCTCAATATTTAATCTTAAGAATGCACCCCACTCCTTTGACATATTCTGTGCCGCAATGTTACTGTCCGCCTTACTTTCTGTTTCTTCTTCTTCATATCCGCGGGTTGAAACCTTAGTTTCCTTCCTTCTTGATACACCCGTCGGATGATCTTGGATGGAATTTGGGCTTAATTGCGTTGAAGGCGGGTAATCCGCCTGTCAAGCAGGTCTGCTGGTGGGGCTGCCAGTGTTAAGCCTTCAACTTCATGAATAGGGAAAACTCTACCTCGTCTACCGGATCTACCATGTAGGACGAACTCAGCTTGCGGCGAATCTGTCGCTGTGGATTTTCATCCATAACTGGATAATGGCATTTTCCAAAGGCGCAAATCGGGCTGGTGTGTGTCTGGACTTCCTTTATTGACGTGCGTGTGTGTGCATTTAGAATCGTGTCAGCCTCAAGGGTTGTACGCGGCTTCTTTTACTGACGTTTCATATAGAGATCCATTCTGTTTTGCGAAACAGTAACACTTCGATTACGAGGCGACTGTTTGGCACGCAGACGACTGCTGAGCGAAGGGAGAACAGGGGTCCTTCGAAGTGGCTCGTTGTGTCTGTGCAGTCCAGTGCTGATTCAGTCCCGTATAAATGCACTAACTCTCACATAACGTAACATCCAACCACTATCTCTAGTCAAAAACAAGTTGCAGGTGAATTGTTTTTTGTTCAACGTCTCATATTGTCACGTTTTAAATATTTTGTGAACAATTGTATTTGGGATGTTTTTACATGTTTCTGAGGATTGCCCTGGAAAGTATTTGAAACGCATCAGTCATTATATGCATCGGAGTTGGCGTAACGATTAGGCTGCGGGTTCGAATTCCGGTAGGGGCAAGAGATTTTTCTTTTCTTCAAAACGTTCAAACCGGCTCTCGGGCCAACTCACCCTCCTGAATCAGTACGGGGGTTGTTTCCCGGCGGAGGGGGGGGGGGGGAATCTGTTGGGGCGTGAATTTAACTACTCAATTCCACGTAGTGCAGAGGTTAAGAATGGGTGGAGCTATGCCTGTAGTCCTCCTGTGTCTCTTCGTGGCGTGGGCAGAGGAAACTTTATCGTATTATCTCATACATGCACTCCATGGTATAATCAGTAGCTGTTTAGGAACCTTACCTTGACCTGTGAGAATATTTACACATTTTCTTATACTAAGAGCCCCTATTGCTTTTCATCTTGCTCTTCGCGACTTGACTTGGTCTCGCCCCAACCAACCACCCATTCAGTGAGTACCATATACCCTTTCATGTATTTCCTTTCATCTTATGAAGAAATAAACAAGAGAAGGGGCTTCTGTGAGGGAGAAAGGTTGAAAGAAACAACTGCACACAAAAATCTTTTAAAGATCCTTGACGGTACGTCATTTCATGACGCTAAATTAGGTGGCACTAATGTCGCTGCGGTCTCACAAGGTTGCACTGCTGCTATGCTTTTGTTACGACTGTAGGAAATAATACAAAGTACGGCACTGGATTGACCTCTAATGCCTTAACGTTAGTGCCAATTTTTGTACACATCTATCAGGTCTTCAGAACTTCAAATCAGGGCACACACTCGCCCACAAAAACGCATATACATAGGACGATTAAACTTTATATGTTGTATACTGTGCATATTTTTACACTGTTAAGATAGACCAACTAATACGCACACTGTTTACAGTTACATATTTGAATCGATATCACCGCTACATGTTTCGGTGGTCAAGCCACCACCATCAGGGGACACCAAAGGTCACAGGCTTTGTTCTGCATCTAAAGTTGTATAAAATGGCATTTATGAAACAACCCAATGTCCCAGTCTGTAATAGTACACATGCACCCGGATCATTACGGGTAAAGTAATTGAAGTGTGTGTTAGTTGGTCTATCTTAGCAGTATAGGACGGTTCTTTATTATACGCCCGACACAGCCAAACTGCGTGAAAATCCTGGGCCTTCCCATGGGTCGGGCAGTTATTCACCGGCCTCTTGCCGAGGAGGAGGAGGGGTTGATCTCGGGCCATTTCGTGTGGGATTTGTGGTGGATACATTGGCACTGCAACAGTTTCTTCTACGAGCACTTCGGTTTTCCCCTGTCAGTACTATTTAACCTCTGCTCCCTACCCGTACATTCATCTATTACCGATGTTATGCAAGAACAACTGACTGACTAACTAACTCCATAGAACATAGTCCTTCTCTAGAAGCTAACAGGTCCTCAGATAGTCCAGAAATTCCGCGCATTTTGTGGAGCCCGAAGGTTCATTACCGCATTTACAGAACCCACCACCTGTCCCTAATCTGAACCATATCAATCCAGTCCATGCGTCTATCCCACTTTTTGAAAATTCATCTTAATATTATCCTTCCATCTACTCCTAGGTTTTTCAAGTGGTCTAATTTCCTGAGACTTCATCAACAAAACCTTGTGTGGACATCTCGGTCTTTAAATAACACACTCCAAATATGATGATCTCACATATTTTTTCTTATAAAGAAAGAAGGTGGGCTAAAAGACAACCATTACTGACCGCCATCCTTCCATGCGCGTGGTGCGATGGGCTGTTCGTCTCTGAAATACCCTCACTGACATGCCGCACGGAGATGCCACAGCTTGATGACTTACGGGGAGGAAGGACTGTCCGTTTTTGTGAACAAGTATTGCCGCTGTCAGGCCGGCTTTATTTCTTCATCTCGTATTTGACACGCTGTCGGTACTTTACAGAATTGCACCGCAGTGCACTGTGTAGTATGCCAACACTGTATGAAACCAAGTATTTTAGACCTCCACTGGGATTTGGGAGCGTTCAGTACAATGCCTAATCTCATACTTTGCCTGTAACTGTGCATATGTACACTGTTATTCGTTAACGGCTTCTAACATTGGCAGTGTTAGTCCTCTGTAATGTTTCTGAATAAATCCCTTAAAAACTTAATGGTAAATGTATGTACTGCTAGGTTCAACTATAAAAATAAGAATCCACATCCTAAAATTTAAATAATAAGAAATAAAAATAAAAATTTTGCATTACGTCCACAATTATGCTTGTGCTCCTTATGACTGTTGCAGTAAACAGCCATCCCTCCCCTACACAACATTCACCGACTGGTCTCGCTAGTGTTTACAGACTTTTCTCTGTGAGGTACGAACTGAATGTATCTGATGTAGATTCACTTGTCAGTTACGCAACTGTTGATCGTTCTTTAATAATTTGTTACTAGTACTTATGTGTGTTTGACAGGGATACTTAATATTGTTCATGCTATTCTACTCCTTCCTTACTGCTGTGTTACTTTGTCACCTTAATATACTCCTTTGTCTCCATCATGGCCCTAGATGGCTTACACAGTTAAACTGTAGCAAATGCATAATTTCGAAACCGGAGGGAGAGTCGGTAGGACACAAACCACGAAGAATAATTTGTAATTTTAATTAACCACTTAATACCACTAGTAAATATACTTTTCCATGTTAAGTGGGTCCCTGTCACCACGGCATGGCGCGTCCTCAGGTTGCGGATGGAGGAACGGCCTCCAGGTATGGAGGGTAGCTGCGAATGCATTGAATAAGCAGTCGCGGACAGCCGACAAGGGGTGGTCCTCCAGCTTGGGGGTTGGGCGAGGTGCTAACAACTCCTCACCCTAAAAAATTATGATGTTACGAAACAGCCTACAAAGCCTCGGACCTGGACCGATTCTTTGGTACGACCCCAGCTACGGAAAAAGGATATGAGTTTTGGAACATGGAATGTGAGGAGCATGTATAGGCCAGGGTCACTTATGACAGTGGCCAGGGAATTAGCTAAGTATAAGTTAGATTTAGTGGGTGTACAGGAGGTTAGGTGGGACAAAGAAGGGACTGTAAGAGCCGGGGAGTATACTTTTTTCTATGGCAAAGGGCAGGAAAATCATCAATTGGGAACAGGTTTTTTTGTGCACCAGAGAATGGTATCAGCTATCAAGAGAGTGGAGTTTGTTAGTGCTAGGATGTCATACATAGTGCTGAGAGGCCGCTGGTGTAATATCATTGTTCTGAATGCGCATGCACCAACGGAAGAGAAGGGTGATGATTCAAAGGACAGCTTCTATGAGGAATTAGAAGGGGGTTTTGATCATTTTCCTAAGTACCATATGAAAATTCTGTTAGGAGATTTTAATGCAAAAGTGGGGAGAGAGGATATTTTCAAATCGACTATTGGGAATGAGAGTTTACATCAGGATAGCAACGATAATGGTGTTAGAGTAGTAAACTTTGCCACATCAAAGAATCTAGTTGTTAAGAGCACTATGTTTCCGCACCGAAACATTCATAAATACACCTGGACCTCTCCTGATGGAAAGACTCACAATCAGATCGATCACATATTGATGGATAGGAGACGGCATTCCAGTATACTCGATGTGCGATCTTTCAGGGGAGCTGACTGCGATACTGATCACTATCTGGTGGTTGCGAAAGTTAGGGAAAGACTGGCAGTAAGTAAACAAGCAGCACAGAAGTTTGATGTAGAGAGATTTAATCTCAAGAAGCTAAGTGAACTAGAGGTTAGGAAACAGTATCAGCTTAAGATCTCAAACAGGTTTGCAGCTCTGGAAAACTTAAATGTTAGTGAGGACATGAATAGGGCTTGGGAAAACATTAAAGAGAATATCAAAATCTCGGCTCAAGAGAGTCTAGGTCTACACGAACGGAAGCAGCATAAACCATGGTTTGATGCAGAATGTGCAGAATTTTTAGATAAAAGGAAGCAGGCTAAAATTCAGTGGTTACAGAATCCAAACCAAAATAATGGAGATAATCTGCACAACGTAAGACGTGAAGCTAGTAGACATTTCAGGCACAAAAAGAAGGAATATCTGAAAGCTAAAATTAATGAAATTGAAACAAACAGTAAGAACAAGAATATAAGAGACTTGTATAGGGGTATCAATGAGTTTAAGAGGGGGTACCAGCCTAGAAGTAATGTAGTAAAGGATGAGAAGGGTGACCTGGTTGCAGACTCCCACAGTATTTTGGCTAGGTGGAGGAATCATTTCTCCCAGCTGTTGAATATACACGGGGTTAATGATGTTAGGCAGATTGAAGTACACACAGCAGAGCCACTAGTGCCTGAGCCCAGTGCCTTTGAGGTTGAGATGGCTATTGGAAAACTAAAAAGCCACAAATCACCAGGTATTGATCAGATTCCAGCAGAATTGATTAAAGCAGGGGGTAGGATTATTCGGTCTGAAATCCATAAACTTATTATTTCTATTTGGAATAAGGAGGAATTGCCTGAGGAATGGAAGGAGTCGGTCATTGTGCCTATTTATAAGAAGGGTGATAAGACAGATTGCAGTAACTATGGAGGCATATCACTTTTGTCGACTACGTACAAAATTCTATCCAACATCCTTTTGTCAAGGTTAACTCCATATGCAGAGGAAATTATTGGGGATCATCAGTGTGGATTTCGACGTAACAGGTCAACTACTGATCATATATTCAGCATTCGTCAAATACTTGAGAAGAAATGGGGATACAATAGGGCAGTGCCTCAGCTATTTATAGACTTCAAGAAAGCCTATGATTCAGTTAGGAGGGAGGTCTTGTATAATATTCTCGTTGAGTTCGGTATCCCCATGAAACTAGTAAGGTTAATAAAAATGTGCCTAAGTGAAACGTATAGCAGAGTTCGGGTAGGCAAACATCTGTCTGACACGTTCCCTATTAAGAATGGCTTGAAACAAGGAGATACTCTGTCGCCATTGCTTTTCAACTTTGCTTTAGAATATGCCATTAGGAGGGTTCAGGCAAACCAGGAGGGCTTGAAATTGAATGGTACACATCAGCTTCTGGTTTATGCTGATGATGTTAATATATTGGGCGGAAGCGTACATAGCATAAAGAAAAATGCACAAGATTTAATGATTGCTAGTAAGGAGATTGGTCTAGAAGTAAATGCTGAGAAAACTAAGTACATGGTCATGTCTCGAAATCAGAATGCACGACACAATCACAACATAAATATAGATAATAAATCCTTTGAAAGGGTGGAAGAATTCAAATATTTGGGAGCAACCCTAACGAATCGAAACTCCATTCATGAAGAAATTAAGAGCAGATTGAAGTCGGGGAATGCTTGCTATCATTCGGTGCAGAATCTTTTGTCTTCCAGGTTGCTATCCAAAAACACAAAGATTAGGGTATACAGAACTATAATTTTACCTGTTGTTCTGTATGGATGCGAAACTTGGTCTCTCACACTGAGGGAGGAACAAAGACTGAGGGTGTTCGAGAATCGGGTGGTGAGGAGGATATTTGGACCTAAGAGGGACGAGGCGACAGGGGATTGTAGAAGACTACATAACGAGGAACTTAATGACCTGTACTCATCACCAAATATTATTCGGGTAATCAAATCGAGAAGACTGAGATGGGCGGGGCATGTGGCACGTATGGGGGAGGAGAGAGGTGCATACCGGATTTTGGTGGGGAGACCCGAGGGAAGGCGACCACTTGGGAGACTCAGGCGTAGATGGGAGGATAATATTAAGATGGATATTCGGGAAGTGGGATGGGAGGACATGAACTGGATTGAGTTGGCTCAGGATAGGGACAGGTGGCGGTCTCTTGTGAATGCGGTAATGAACCTTCGGGTTCCATAAAATGCGGGGAATTTCTTGACTAGCTGAGAAACTGTTCGTTTCTCAAGAAGGCCTCTGCTCCATGGAGTTAGTTAGTTAATTAGTAAATATACCTTTATGTCGTCAGCGAGTTATCTAAAATTCACTGTCGGTAAAGCGCTGTAGTATGAGAAAACAATACTCAAGAGTGTTTTCTTGAAGGCCTTGGACGATTCCTGTGTTATTTCCATACTAGAGTGTAAGGCAAACAGAAGTGTAAGCAGGTGTAGCAATTCTTAATCGTGCTGTCAAAGTTCTGAGTAGGTTAGGGCGCGCACCTTTGTGGAATTTGCGTCTTCGACAGACGAAGGACACGGAAGAGGATCAGAAGAAGTAACAAATCGCCAGTAGCAGAAACATTGTTTAACGGGATGTGCAAGTTATAAAACTGAAGGAAATGCTGTTGTCTCTCTTTCTGAAATAACAGGAATAAAGTACATTGGAGTTTGGAAATAAGTGTGGGCGAGAGTGTGAACTGTTTGTAAACAGAATTCAAGTGTCGATACAATATAGATGTATCTGTAATGTACATGTATCTTCCTTTATTTTCCGCCGGTACTTTCTTTTCAATTTTGAAACAAATTTACACATATTAGAGCGCGTACGGTTCGAGAGAAGGGGGAGAAATGTAGTTCATTTTCATATTATTCATAGGTTATTATTTTATGTTATTATGTATAATATATATTATACACATTGTATTGTTATCTATTATTCGTGGTTTCGTATTGCGTGTTGAAATATAGTTGAATTCGTTATTTGTGAGACGCAACAATATTGGTCACTAGAATTTCTCCAGGAAGTACAAAATTCCGCCAGTGTCGCAAGCCCTCGAAGACCCTTGAACGGTTACTCTGAAAAACTCTATGTTTACGTTACTCGTGTTGGAGTGTCAATATGAGAGCCCATAGCACGATGCTACGAAGCATTTCACAAGGCCTCGGACTGCAGTCTTAGTACTAGGAAAACTGTAAGTTAATTTAAAATAATGTTCACCAACTAATGCACTAAAATATATACAATTTTTATTCGTAAAAACCTCCTACATGTTTCGACCCTGCTGGGTCATGTTTAGGGAGAACAGTCTGTTACACTGTTGGATACATTTATACAGTTAAGTGAGAATGTGCCTTGGCTTCCATCCTCCGTTGTGAGGTGTCTTGTACTGTCCGCGGACAGTGTATATACCTAACCTAACCTAACCTAACCTAACCTAACCTAACAGTACAAGATACCTCACAACGGAGGATGAAAGCAAAGGCACATTCTCGCATAACTGTATAGATGCGTCCAACAGTGTAACAGATTGTTCTCCCTGAAGATGACCCAGCAGGGTCGAAACATGTAGGAGGTTTTTACGAATAAAGATTGTATGTATTTTGGTGCATTAGTTGGTGAATATTATTTTGTATGATACAGTGCACGGACATGGAACAAATTAAATTTGTAAGTTAATTGGTAGCTCTAAGCCACATTTTTTCTTTAATTCGTGGATTGTAAGTCGTGAGTGGAAAACTTGGCATTGCGACTGGGCCACCGGTTTCCCTGTACGTGTCATTTTGTAAACATTAATATCTTAATATTACTTGGTTGCTGATATTCCATCGCGCCCTGTTGTTATTCCGCAGAGGCGTTCGGCAAGTGTATCTGTTTTCGCCTTCCACGTTGAAGGTGGGGAGGGCATGTGCTCATCAGAAACACGAAGCATAGTAACTGAAACGCCTTAGATTCCCGTTACCGAACTGTGAAGAGATCAGGAGTGCTAGCAAGCAGAAATGAGCGTACGCAGAGCGTATGAAATGAAACCTCGCTGCAAGGTGATTAAGTATGGAACTAAGAATAGCTATTCCACTCACAGAGTATCTGATTATCATAAGAGTGCCACATTTTGTTCACGTCAACGCACATTCTCTCTCTCTCTAAACTGAAGCTAAGTTTATATTACATAATTCGTCATTCAGAGCCACTAAATTTATCCATCTCTCTCAGACACCTACTGCGTGTCATTTTTACACCACCTTCAATCCAGAGCGGTAGAACTTAACATATAGGATTTTGTGAAGAGTTTAGTGCAGTGTGGTGAGCATTGTTCATACTAGTCGGGTTCTTTGATGTCAAGTTAATATGAATACAGAAACTGATTTTAAAATTTCAACTTTAGAGAAGGCATAAATCTCTTGGCCTTGCCGGGAGTCGACTGTTGTCTACAGGGACTCAGGGAAACATGTGTCAGACTCAAAGCTTGTGCCTTCCGCATAGAAGACAGACGCGTTCTTTTACCGGCACAGTTCAAATTCCTCATTCTTATATGTAATTTTGCTTTCTAATCTTGAACCATTATTTTTTCGCTATAGAAATTCTTCATATCGGCACATTTTCAGCGTGAGAAGGTCGAACAGAATATTTATGGGGGATACAAGAGTGGAAATACAATTTCCTGCAGAAGACTGCTATAGCAGAGGTCAAAATCTGGGGCGGCAGGGTGTGTATTGTGCAGAATTTTTTCAGTGTGTAGTTTAACGACGCTTGAAATTGCTGGGATTGTATAGGCGTCGGTCATAGTTGAATGAGTGGCTATGGAGCAACGGTGGAATGATACTGACTGGGGAAAACCGTAGTACTGTGAGTAAAGTCTGTCCCAGTGCCACTATGTCCACCACAAATCCCGCATGGAATAGCCTAAAATTGAGCCAAACCGTCGCTGAGATGGGCCGGTGACTAACAGCCTAAGCCATGCCGCGGCCCTGCAGCAGGCATTGATGCCTACTAAAAGCATGCTAGATGGCAAGGTTAAGGGAAAAAACTCTGTTTTGCAACTCAAACACTACAGTAAAGCCCAGCAAAGTAATCTGTCCTCCAGCTAAAGAGCACATAATCCGTGGTAAGTACAGTTGCGTCTGTGAAATGAAAAAACGGAATATGTGCCTGTGCAGAGTTAAAAGCATTACGCTGTAAAGCCGATACATGCTGCACTGTGTATAAACCCGACGTTGTCACTATTTCTGAAAGATTAATGCGTCCACTGTCCAGTGTTGAGATGAGTGAGAGGCCCGCGAAATCTTGCGAAGAAACTGAAATGTAAGTTGCATCATGTTTATGTGGAAATGCGACGTTTCGGTGATCATTAAAACAAATGAAAAAGAACTTTTTGTTCGTATTCATATCATGCTTTTACAGGGGGTATACGGCCATCAAGAAACGAGAATTCTTATTTTATGAAAGCAGTTCTTTGTCCTTATATGTGAACCTGCTGTTTTGCGGGTCTGACGGCTGCTGGCTGTGAGGGGCTGTATGTTGCCTGTGAACAGCACTCGCTCCACGCCCCTGCGTCTAGGCTTGGTATATTCTTGTATAGCTCACCTGCCAATATCTTGTAAGGGCTTGTAGTCTCCTACGTGAGTGCTGTTTCACTCCCATTTAACCGTCCTTGGTTTCTTAAACTGAGAGAGTTTATTAAATAAAATATTACTGTTAAACCTTCTTTCGGATTGTGATTTTCCCAGACGTCTGAGCTGTTTAACCGTTTAAAGAAGAAGCATGTCTGTTTTATTTAAGGACTCAGTGCGTACCGCGCTGTAAACACTCTCCACTTCGGTTATAAAATACCAGTCTCTTAATGTTTTATAAGGCAAAAGTTGCTGTTTGTTCTGAGATCCGTACAAAACGCATAAACGCAATGTGGGCACCACGTAGAATTTTTTAATGTTAAACCTGGTGGTATGTAAAGTTACCGCTAGGCTTTAAAAGGTTAAATTGGACTTTGTAGAATGCACTTTTTTAGCTAATACTTTAAGATATGCCCAACAACTTGTATACTACATATATCTACGACTCGTGCAAGAAAGCTTGCGGTGTGGAACCTTACACTTTATCAAACATCTCTCGATCTCGTTGGACTATTACGGTCTATCTGTGTATAAGAGCACTGAAGATTCACATCTCCGCCTTACATTGTCTAGGCACCGTACATCTCTCACGTTTCATCAGCCTCATCCTTCCGTACTCTCTCGCATCCATTCCCGCCCCTATTCACCGAAACCAAGCTACGCGAAGTTTAGCTGGGCTACTTGGAACCTAACAAGCAGGAGTTTCCGCTAGAAAAGGAGGGGGACGGAAATTTTGTTAGCGAGACGGATCCTGCCCTGTGCATGTCGTCGGCCTGCCACTACGTCAGTCCGCCCTCCCGGCTTCCCAACCGACTGACAGAATAACTGCGGCTGAGGAGCAGCGCTGTGCTTTGTTAATTTCACTTTGTAAAATACTGAAATGGAAAAGTTCTAGAATTGGGTGGGATAATCAGTATCATGGACCTGTGGTTTTCTGTGTGTATATTTAGGTAGTGTGCCTGTCATACTAGGACAGTATCTATATAGTACGATAATGCTGTCCTCAGTGTTTTCAAAATTCCTTTTATAACCTACCCTAAAGGTTTTATAACCTGTTCGGCACACAGTAGTACAGTGTTGTGTGTCAGGAGCGCCGACAGCGAGGTATAAAGTAGCACACTTGCACAAACTTGGGTTTCGGCATTTAATAATTTATTGCGTCGAACGATAAATGATCTAGATTTTTCCCCAGTGGCTCGACAGCCCTAGACGGCCAGGGCCTCCTCGTTATCGAGGCTTCACGATCACACTCAGACACGCCACATTCAGTAGGACTCCTCGGGACGGGTAATCATCCCGCCACAGAGACCTCTACCTGACAACGCAGGTTGGGGAAGAAAGGACAGGCTCCACGACTGGCCTAAATATTGCTTGTCTAAGTCAGTATTATCCAGTATACAGTCACACACAAACTTATAATAAAAGCAGTCCCATTACAGGCCTGGACAGGCCCTGAGGGTTCCAGGAGGTTGAGGCTTCCAGATTTCAAGACAGTCGGCACATGAAGGTGGTAAAGTTGTCAGCCGTATGCACCGGTCGCCTTTACCCGCCAGAAAATACTCCTGGTACTCATTTCCGTTAGAGGCTGAGTCGACCCCAGGGTCATAGTGCGACTGAAAGGATTATGCCAATGAAAAATTCCAATGACACCATCGGGAATCGAACCCGCGACCTTCCGGTTTGTAGCGTAGTGCCTCAAACAGCCTTATAGCACAAGTTCTTTTAGGCGACTGCTTTCAGCTTGATATAAGTCATCATTAGGCATGTTTTTTCTAAAACCTTCAGTAGACATTTGTTACTGCAAGAAGGTGTGAGATCTCACCCTTTAAAAGATGCGTGGTAAATACTAAGAACAATTTTACAAGAGGCCGTGCTTATATCAAGCCGAAATTAGTCGCTTAAAGAACTTGTACTATAAGGCTGTGTGTGACTGTATATTGAAAAATGTTGGTTTAATAACACAGCGGGATGAATGATCTTAAAACCATTGTCCTTCTCAGCGTCGTTCCGTGCATCGAATTTAGTCCCGGTTTCGAATATGGATTCCAAGATCGCCTCTCTGACTTTTTAGTAATTTTTCTAAGCTACGTTGGGTAGGTGGGATTGCAGCACCGTAAGTAAATCAACGCCACATGATTTTTCATTAATAAGTTGTATGGCAGAATTCGGATCGATCCCAGTGGCCGCGCGGTCTAAGGCGTAGGTCTGCGGCCGAGCGCTTGCTGGGATCGTCGGTTCGAATCCCACTGGAGGCATGGATGTTTGTCTCTTGTACAGTGTTTGTGTTGTCAGGTAGAGGTCTCTGCGACGGGCCGATCCCTCGTCCAGAGGACTCCTACCGACTTTGGTCTGTGTCTGAGTGTGATCAAGTGAAAATAAAAACCCTCTACACCTGCTGTGAACAAGTAGGTAGAACAGAGTAGGGTTACGAATACAAACGTGGAATTCGGACGTACTTTCTGTAGAAACTTGATACAGCATTTTTCAGTTTCACGAAGAATTAACATGCCGTACATTAACCCTTTAAAGACGAAGCGCATCTGTTTTATATAAGGACTCAGTGCGTACCGCGCTGTAAACACTCTCCACTTCGGTTATAAAAAACCAATCTCTTAATGTTTTATAAGGCAAAAGTTGCTGTTTGTTCTGAGATCCGTACAAAACACATAAACGCAATGTGGGCACCACGTAGAATTTTTTAATGTTAAACCTGGTGGTATGTAAAGTTACCGCTAGGCTTTAAAAGGTTAACGTGGAATTCAGTAATACACAGTATACCCATCATGTTCCTCATCGACTGCACCAGTTTTAGTGAGGTGTTCTTATGGATATTTTCTTTAGGCCTTGTAAGAGGTGTCTGGGTTAGTGCCTTACATTGGGCTGTGACGACATCTTTATAAATTTGTTATTCGCCGCACAATAACCTGCACTGATAACAAGGGATCCTTGTGCAAAGCAAGAGGATGCTCGTATTTAATTTATTGTCAAGCATGAAGTTCTTTAGTTTTAAAAGAAATGCACTAATTTAATTGAACGTTTGATCATTATGACTGATATAACTTACGGTAACGTGATACCGGTCCGTCTTCCTCGTTCTGTCAAAACGCCTCTCCATTTTTCTCCTGCAGAGCGTGGTAGGTACGTGCTTCACTGTCCGAGTTTAATTGAACAATATAAGATGTAAGAGCTTTAGTTGGAAACAGCTGAATTTCCACCAGACCAGGACAAATTTCATCACCTTCTGCGATAAATTGACATGGTTTTGAAACCAGAGCACGCGTCAGTAAGTGGGAGCGAAACACTAAGAGTTGTGGTTTTTGATAGTACGTGTTCTAATACGAAATTGTTTCAGAACCTACTTAGTGGCTCGTCTTACCCTAAAACTGCTTATGGCGCTTCCTTCTTTCTTCGTCTTTCGAAAATCAACTTTAAAATAATCCTGCCACCAATGCTGTGTGTGCGGTGTTGTTACGAATAGGTTGTTAAATCATCAAAACATTTATCAATACATCCCCCCGCACCCACCCACCCACCCCTCAGAATTTCGAAAATATTTGTTTTCAGAGCTCGTGGGTTTTCCCTGTTAATAAATTTTCATTCCACGAGTACTCCATACCCTTTCGTCTGTGATGCGGGGCATGGATAAAGGACAGAATAAGGGTTTCAGTTTCAAGAAACATGTTCTCACCTCACCATGACAATAAAAAATACACGAGCATTAGATTAATGGGCCCCAAAACGTTGGCTAAGTTCAACAATATATTCTCAAGACCTTTCTCCACAAGAGTAACCGCGGTGCCCGCACCATTATTCTTATTGCTTCGCGGAGCATGCTAACCATCACATTACGTATATTATACAATAGTACATAATACGTAAGGTTTCATTAATGCACAAATTTACTATTAAAGCACATGTGAAGAAAAAAAAAAAACCGGGTGGCAAGGAATACCGACTGATAAAGGGCATTTATAGTCTTCTGCTTAGGTTTCTCACTCATTACTGACAGTCAGATGAGTGAATTTGTTGAAGTCTGCTCTTTTCTGGAATATTACGCAGCATCGAATGGTAATCCTTTACCGACGTTTCGGTACAACGTATCGGTCCCAGCCGATCCCAGTGGCTGCGCGGTCTAAGGCGTAGGTCTGCGGCCGAACGCTTGCTGGGATCGTGGGTTCGAATCCCAGCGGGGGCATGGATGTTTGTCTCTTGTATAGTGTTTGTGTTGTCAGGTAGAGGTTTCTGCGACGGGCCGATCCCTCCTCCAGAGGAGTCCTACCGACTGTGGTGTGTGTTTGAGTCTGATCAAATGAAAATAAAAGCCCCCTACACCTACTGTGAACAAGTAGGTAGAAGAGGGAAGGACTACGAAACGAAACGTATCGGTCCCATTTTCAGGGGTCAAGAAGTCAGATTTGTTGACCCTTGAAGCTGAGACCGATACGCTGTCCCGAAACGTTGGTAAAGCATTATAACTCGACGCTGCGTGATGTCGAAGAAGAGCGCAGATCTCAGGAACATCGCGGCGGGCTTCTGAGGATCAGTGAATTTGCTGATCACTACCTACAGGACATCTTAGAGTGACGCCTAGGCAGATCAGAACTTCGTCTGTATCCTTTACATTAACCTGACAGAGTGTTCACTGTTTTTCTCGACATCTGCAGGCAAATAGGGCCTTACATTTGGCTGTTTCCACTTTCTGAGCTCCTACTCTTTAACCCTTTCAAAACGAAGCCTGTCTGTTTTATATAAGGACTCAGTCCGTACCGCGCAGTAAACACTCTCCACTTCGGTTATAAAAACCAGTCAGTTAATGCTGTATAAGGCAAAAGTTGCTGTTTGTTCTGAGATCCGTACAAAACACATAAACGCAATGTCAGAATCATGTGGAATTTTTTAATGTTAAACCTGGTGGTACGTAAAGCTACCGCTAGGCTTTAAAAGGTTAATATGCAAGTGAACTTTTCATTCGATACTACCAAACATATGCAACTTTGAAAGTATCCGTAGATAAATTAAGGACAAAAGAGTCAGTTTGTTGTCACGCGTGCCTGAGCCTTTACGGTGTACCCTGGTGAATTTACATTCGAAACACAGAGCAACGCAGCTTGACACTGTATGAATACGTAAGGCCTCATTACATTGCTCATTATGGTCTATAGAAAATGTGAATAAATGAACTTGTTATAATGCAGTTCGTGTTTTGGCAGGAAGTTGTGTGTAGTTAAGCATTTCCATGTGCAGGTCAGCAGGCCTATCAATCGGCACGTGAAATGTTACTTAAGGGGATAAAATGAAACGCCAAGAGTATATAGTATAACTTAGTTGAATGCTATAAGAGGAATCTGTGTTCGATATATACAATTTAAGTTTCATTCACTCTGTTACAAATTTTATTCGAAATCCAGATTGCTGCTCTAAAATATGTAGCTGAATTCCTCACACCGTACTACGTCATTAATTAAAGAAGCGTGCTATATAAATTATTTAATTATCCACTAATATTCGTTTCGCAGTCCTCACCTCTTCTACCCACTCACAGTAGGTGTCGAGGTTTTCTATTTTCACTTGATGACACTCAAACACACACCACAGTTGGTAGGACTCCTCTGGACGAGGGATCGGCCCGTCGCAGAGACCTCTACCTGACAAAACAACATTCACAAGAGACAAACATCCATGCCCCCGGCGGGATTCGAACCCACGATCTCAGCAAGCGCTCGTCCGTAGACCCACGCCGTCGACCGCGCGTCCACTGGGGTCGGCACCCAGTAATATACGAAGAAAATCTTTTTTTTTTTTCTAAGGCAAAAGAACCGGGGAGTCTGGCCATTTAAATGTCCAGGGAGATCGCCGTCTATTGGCTAGCATATGTGTTAACCAGAGGTCTGTTATGGCAGTCCCCGACAGCTCATTCTACCTCTCGACAATGTACTAGCAACGGATCGGTCTGATTATTCCACCGTATACACGTCGAACTACCGAGAGAATCTTTAAATAGCGCGTAAATAATGGTGAAATAAAGTTGACTTGGTAATGGATGGACGGCTGGAAGTCGATGAAAGTACTAAGTTTTAGTGCTAGAGGTTTTATAGATTTCCTCATTCCAACTAAAGGCAGATCCATTTTCCGGCATTTCATGACGCTATTTGGAATGTAGGCTTTATGTGATATTAAATGAAATGTGTGGAATTATCATGGAGGGAAAGGAAGACGTGTTCTGTTTTAAGGACGCTGTCAGTTGCTAAGGTTGTATAGCTTCGGTGGCAGATGAATTTGAGTATGGAGCTCTGGTGGAGAGACGCTGACAGGGGAAAAACCAAAGTACGGTATTCGGTGAAAGACATGCCCCAGTGCCCCTTTTTCTCCACAAATCGCGCAAGGAGTCATTGTGAATGATGAGCAGGTAAGGAATAGGAAGGAAACTGCCGTAAAGTAGTTTAAATTCTTCTGGCATTTATATCACGAATGGGGGAGAGGGTAAGTGCATGTACGATTTTGATCGGGAAAACTGAGAGAAAGAGGCAACTGGGAAAACCTGGACGAGGAGGGGAGGATAGTATTAAAATGGATCTTCAAGAATTGGATGGAGGCGTGGACTGGACAGATCTGACTCAGGATAGGACCAAGTGGCAGGCTTTTATGAAAATGGTGATGAATCTTCATACGATGGGGGGAATTCTGAACTGCCTGAGGACCTGCCGACTTCTTAAGGACTCTGTTCTGTGGAGTTAGAGGGAGAAACAAGACACCGAAGGAATGCCTATCAGTATAATTTTAACCTGGTTCAGAATCGAAATGCGTACATGCTGATTACAAGGGTTATTGTTTAGGGACGATGTGTGTAGCTCAGTTTATGGAGCGTCGAATGTTGGACGATCGGTGAATAAAGGATTTAAATATACAGGAGGGAGCGATAGTAGCCTAAGTTGGTGTCCCTGGAGGGGCGGAAGGATGTCACGATAAACCTGATTCGAAGTAGCCAGTCGCCGAACGGAGGTTTGAACCCAAGGCTTCCCTAACAAGATGTGCGAGTGCTAATAATTCCACCGTGATACTTGGTATTGCAAATGTAAAAAACTGACAATTCGTCCTTGTTACTTATCACGTTATACGACGTTATGAATTACGGCGCCGATCCCAGTGGCCACGCGGTCTGAGGCGTCGGTCTGCAGCCGAGCGCTTGCTGGGATCATGGGTTCGAATCCCACCGGGGGCATGGATGTTTGTCTCTTGTGAGTGTTTGTGTTGTCAGGTAGAGGTCTCTACGACGGGCCGATCCCTCGTCCAGAGGAGTCCTACTGACTGTGGTGTGTGTATCTGAGTGTGATCAAGTGAAAATAAAAACCTCGATACCTACTGTGAGTAGGCAGACGAGCTGAGGACTGCGAAACGAAACGAAACGATGAATTACCCCATTATGTGACGTTATAAATAAGGCCTTCCCAGTTGTACGAAGTTATTAACCCTTTAAAGACGAAGCGTATCTGCTTTATATAAGGACTCAGTGCGTACCGCGCTGTAAACACTCTCCACTTCGGTTATAAAAAACAATCTCTTTATGTTTTATAAGGCAAAAGTTGCTGTTTGTTCTGAGATCCGTACAAAACACATAAACGCAATGTGGGCACCACGTAGAATTTTTTAATGTTAAACCTGGTGGTACGTAAAGTTACCGCTAGGCTTTAAAAGGTTAATTATCGCGCTACACGACGGTATGTAACCTATGTAGATAAGAGAGCTACGTCGGGCAAACCAAGCAAAAAAGGAACGCAGGTTATGAACCGCTGTGTTGTTGGTGGAAAGACGAGTCAAGTTTGAGGCAACCGGTCTGTATAGCCTACTGGATGTGTGTATAAAATAAAGTTGCGGGTTACCTGTCACTCCAAGTCGAATGAACGCACCACGAAGGCCTCCGGTCCCAGGTGGCGATAGCTGTAGAATGTGCCGAGTAGATGAAGAAACGTCCATCAAACGGAACCAATTTTATTCTGGTTGTGCTGTAAACTCTTGGAGCTGATTACGGTAGGGTTTTTCCTTTGTGCCTGGGAAGTCCTGTTTGTTGGTTGCTGCCTTGTAGAGCGATTGATTCTGTAGGCCGTTAAAAGAACACTGTTTGAAACTTATGACCCTACTGTAATTGAGCTGGTTAGGGCTGGCTTCTAATAACGAAGGACTGAGTTCGATCCCGGAGGATTCCCTGCGGTATTTGTCACGTAATAAGTGGCCTTGAGACAGATTTTTGTCCGAATGGTTCGGTTTTCCCTGTAATTGATCGATTCACCGATGCTGTATATTAATTCATTCACCTATCCATCATCCGAAGAATGGACAGTGGGCCCAGCGAACCTCCATGCACTGGGGGTGTACAAACATATTAGGGCATAATGACAGAGCACACACTACATAAGAAAATAAAATTGATGTAATACAACGTACGGAAGATAAAAAAATGTAACATTTAATATTGCAGAGGTTTTAGAAGGAACTTCCGCGTTCTATTGGTTATCTAAGAGATATACGTTATTAGGTTAGAGCTTGGCACCTCACGAATTCTGTTAACCACTACACCGCAACTTTCAGTCCTATTGGTAGAGGGAAGTGAATCGTATCCAATGTAATTTTCTGAGAGCTCCGGATCCGCTTCGGAAGCGTGCTAACCTTAATTTGCATGCAGTTCAGAGACGTAGAGGAAACTCCAGCCTAGCGTAATGCGGCGTAAACGGAGTGCGGCCTGCAGATGACATGGTTATAGCATTGTGATAAAAGAGGGCCATCAAAGGATGACGGTATACAAAAATTTAATTACAAATGTATACGAAACAGTTTTAAAAAGGATTAAATATTGAAACGATGTTTGTTTCGTAACACTAAAATAAACAAAAGACGTGATTTTGATTTGAATGCAGTGTCTTGTTATCTGTCATCATTTTCTGTTACTGCACCTTACCAGTTTTCTAAAAGGCAGAACTTTAAAGCAGCTGGAATAAGTACAACTCTAATGTACACGTATTATTATCCTTTATGTAAAAAGAAGTTCTCATTTCTTTTTATACAACTTCGTGTTGCTAATATCTTCCCAAGCATTTGTATATGGTGTGCATTACGTGAGGATGGCCAGGTCGGCCGAAACATGTCGTAGTGAATAATAAATTCTGTGAACAATAAAAATTTAACTTTTATTGGCGGATTATATGAATACAGTTTTTATTATGTGTAATCACAACGGGTTACTTGGAATAAAGATTAACCCTGAGCTACATTAAATATCCTTTTCGTACCGCGCATTAAACACTCTCCACGTCAGTTATGAAAACCAGTCAGTTAACCTTTTAAAGCCTAGCGGTAACTTTACATACCACCAGGTTTAACATTAAAAAATTGTACGTGGTGCCCACATTGCGTTTATGTGTTTTGTACGGATCTCAGAACAAACAGCAACTTTGCCTTATAAAACATTAAGAGACTGGTTTTTATAACAGAAGTGGAGGGTGTTTACAGCGCGGTACGCACTGAGTCCTTATATAAAACAGGTACGATTCGTCTTTAAAGGGTTTAATATCGTGTAGGAGAATAATCGCTGTTCGTTTTGACATCCAAACAAAACCCTTGAATTCCCTATGCGGGCGGAACGTAGAATTTTCGTTTATGAACGTGGCGGTAGATATAGTAAGCACTGTGCTCCGAAGGGTTAATAGCTCCTCTTGCCTTCGATGCAGTCTCTCCTCACCAATACAGTCAGTCGGTGTTTCCGCTGTTCAAAACATCGATGGAATCCCTCTCCTGGAATTATCTTTAGGCCGGGCATTCATTCCCCTGAATGCGGATAGTGTACGAAAATATGTGGGTCTTTAAAGCTGTCTTCAGTTTTGGGGCTAAACAAAATCCAGACGGGGTCAAGTCTCGCAAATATGGGAGATAATGAGATGAAATTGGGCAAGGAAAAAGCGTATAGTACACTAAGAAAATCATTTTGTCACCTCTCGTTATGATATGTGCCCAGGGTTGTGTATAAGTTTTAACGTGAAGAAAATGTTTACACTGTCAGTATTTCATTTCTGTCCTTTTCTTTGGCGCAGCAGCCCAAATAGGGCTTAGGCCGCCTCCTTTTGGAGGTTTCTAGATCACACTCAGACACGCCTTACTCGGTAAGACTCCTCTGGACGAGTGATCAGTCCGCCGGACAGGCTTCTACCTGATAACACACAAACACTCGCAAGAGACAAACATCCATGCCGCCGGCGGGGTTCGAACCCACGCTCCCAGGAAGCGCTCGGCCAAAGGCCCACGCCTTAGACCGCGCGGCCACTGGGATCGGCTCGGTATTTGATTGATTTAGGAAAATGTTGACAGGCGAGCGAATTGTGGAAGTGGATGTTGAAGTGACATGAAAAGAGCATTCATTGCATTGTTTTCGCTTTGCTGCCCACTCGAGGTGAGTGTTCTACAGCCGGCCGAAAACCATTGTGACCGTGAGCTCCCGTACCCAGTCTCCAATCATACGCGCGAGACCATCGTTAATTGGCCATTCATGTAAAATCCGTTAGTTAATACGCCAAACCTGCCTCACCTTTCTGGCACGGGGTATGCGAGAAAGAAACACAGCGTTACGTGGAGACAATACTAGCGCAGAAGCAGCTCAATTCAATCAAGAGTATCGACCTTGTGACCTTAGCAGCTCGGTGCGTTTGACATAGGTTGTCCTGTTGTCAGTGCAGTCAGTACAGTGGCTGGGTTACCAGATAGACGACCGAGGAATCCTGGTTCAATTCCCGGCACGGACATGAGTGTTGCTTTCCCAAGCTTCCAGCCGGGAAAATCTGGGATAAAGGAGATTGGCCATGAAACTGACCTTTACCTCTATACTATGCCGAGGAAGAATGAGTGGATTTATACCCTCACTCCCCGCATGTGCCTTCATGGCCTGCTCAGTTTTAAATTTATCTTTCCCTTCTGTCTTTTATAGCTCTGTCAGTAAAGGGAGTGGCTAGGCAGTGGGTTGGGGTTCGAATCCCAACAGCTACAAGGCTTGACTCTCTTCCACTTTGTCGAGCCCGGCTTTGAGATCCATCCAACTGTCTATGCGACAGTTTGTGGAGATGTGTCCCTTAGCTCTTTCTACAGTACACACTTTGCAAGTGATAATGTTGGCTTATAACGAGAGAATCATGTGGCTTTCTCAGATACATAAATTAACTAGCTAGCTAGCTAACTGATTGACTGACTGACTGGCCTACTTACTAATTCCGTGGGACACCCTCCTCGTTCGGAAGCTAGGACTTCCTCAGTTAGTCAAATTTATTGCATTGTATGGGACACGAAGTTCCATTATTGTGTTCTTAAGGGGTCGCCATTGGTCCGTGCGTGATCTTGATGAATCCATTCCTTGTCCAAACCCGAGGACTTGTGTATAGTATTGACTTGATTTCGTGAGTAATTTTTAGAGATACTTCAAACCCCCAAGCTGGAAGACTACCTCTGGTCGGCTGTCTGCAACACTTCTGCAGCTGCCGGCTGTATCTGGAGACCGTCTTCTGCATCCGAATTCTAAGGATGCGCCTTGCATTCGTGAGAGGAACCTACAACCCAGAGTCTTCGCAACTCTTACTGATAATCTGTGGTTGTGCGCCGAAATTTTCGAATTACCCCTTCATATATTGCCTTGAATTTACTGTTCCTCGCTTATATTGAGTTTGACTATAAGTTAGCTGTCCACCTCATGCAGTCGGTTCAAGTTAGGAGAGTTACTTTGTACATGGCGGCTACTGACGACCGAACAGCCTATGCTGTATGTGCCTGCTGCCCTGCTCTGTAAATTACAGGTTCTGGGTTTGCGACAGTTATGGAAAAGGTTAATGCTTGCTTTTCGTGACGATGCATCTCGGCTGAAGTTGACGGCACGAGTAGATATAGGTCAATTACCTTTAAAGACATCTTAATAAACGCTGAGCTTATCCTGTAACACATGTTGTTAACCTTTTAAAGCCTAGCGGTAACTTTACATACCGCCAGGTTTAACATTAAAAAATTCTACGTGGTGCCCACATTGCGTTTATGTGTTTTGTACGGATCTCAGAACAAACAGCAACTTTTGCCTTATAAAACATTAAGAGATTGGTTTTTATAACCGAAGTGGAGAGTGTTTACAGCGCGGTACGCAATGAGTCCTTATGTAGAACAGATACGCTTCGTCTTTAAAGGGTTAATGAACCCTGACGTGGGTCTCAACCCTTTGATATGTTCGAAATATCCGTCAGAGAGCGCAAGAATTCGGAATTGTGCGATTTAGTGTTAGTTGCGATCTACTTACATTCGAATAGAGGATAGATGTTGAGCATCCACATTTACAGTCCGCAGGATTTCCTGATACAGGATGTGTTCGAGATTGGTTAGTACTTTAACCCTTTAAAGACGGAACGTAATCTGTTTTATATAAGGACTCAGTGCGTACCGCGCAGTAAACACTCTCCACCTCGGTTATAAAAACAGGTCAGTTGATGCTGTATACGTTAACATTTGCTGTTTGTTCTGAGATCCATATAAAACACTTAAAACACAAAGTGGTCACCGTGTAGAATTTCTGAATGTTAAACGTGATGGTACGTAAAGTTACCGCTAGGCTTTAAAAGGTTAAAGTCAGAAAGTTCAGACGAAGTGCATTTCAGCAGCTCACTCACTGTCTACATCAGGCCCACAGAACAATTGAAGTTATTTCAGGTAACAAACAACAGAAAGACAGTGTAATTTTTTTCGGCAGGCACTAAGTTTGCAGTTCTTGGGGGTTCCCGCCTGGTTTGAATAATGATTTTGGACATTGAGCCTCTTCCGGAGAAGGCATGGTACTTTGAATTAAGTCACGACCACCTTCCTTTACGTTAGTATTTACTCCGCATTCATGTTACCTGCGTGAGTGCTACCATAAGTGGCGGTAACATTGGTAGTTAGGAGATGCCGGACTTGAATGTCGGACCCATAATTTATGGAAAATAAGAAATGTTCTATTTAGGCCAAGAAAACAAAATATTATTGTTGGTGCTAGTGCTGCTGCCGCTGCGTTGTTGTTACTGGTTACAGGTAATTATAAGGCACGTCTTTGGAGTGTCATCAAAATTTTATAGCGTTCTTACCAAATTTCATGAAAGTCAGCGAGAAATTTAAAGAGTTGAAATGAGCGGACACAGCAGCAGCACTCAAACATACGACCACAATCACACTCACAGACAGACAGACAGACAGACAGACAGACACAGACAGACAGACAGACAGACAGGCAGGCAGGCACGCAGGCAGACACAGACAGACAGACAGACACAGACAGACAGACAGACAGACAGACAGACAGACAGACAGACACAGGCAGGCAGGCAGGCAGGCAGGCAGGCAGGCAGGCAGGCATACTCATTCACACTGACACGATGATTTCAGGCTTCCGTCGCGATGGAGACGAGATTTGCGCTGTTCTGGGATATTACACAGCATAGAGTGGTAATTCTGTACCGACGTTTCGGGGAAACCTATCGGTCCCATACACATACTAATGCTTGGCTAGGCTGCTGGACCCATGAAATCGCTGGTTGTGAGTTCAATTCGGAACACATGTGTATGTTCTTGTGACACATTTATTATTATTTTTATTATTATTATGTTTGTTATTATTGAATTGTTTTTCTAACGTGATGTGGAGTGACCAACTTTTGTACCATTCTTTGTCTGTACTTCATTATTTGTTGCCAATAACCAATACAGTAATTCCATGGCAGTGGATTTTCTTCACAAATTAATTATGACTCGGCTTCTAAAGATATTCTCTGGTTATGTGAAAGTCGTCTTTCTCACCGGTTGCCACTAATGAACCGTCTACTTGCATCCACTTAACATTTTCACATTTTTCAAATACATCTAATTTTAATATCATCGGCCTTCTCAGAAGGAAATCCCAAATGTCGCCACTGAAAAGTTTAATATTTCCTATTCCAAGGTCTTGGGGCCTATTTCTGGAACAGGACCCAGCTGTTTTGGCTTGCGTTATGTGAGGTTTCCCGCATTTAATCCAGGACATTTTTGTGAGTCCTTGAAACAGGCAATGAAGGCTTCCTCCCACATCTTTGCCAATTGTTTGTTCACAACCATTATCGTACTGTATTTTGTACATACGGAACGTTCGCAGTAATCAATAAGCGGAACGTCACGCTATTTATGTAATGGTCCTAAACGTGTTCGGCAAATACTATAAAGAATTACGGAAACCTTTTTGTTCTGTTACAAATAAATACGCTTTAACATCTCATGTTATACCGTGTAGCCCATGCCGGTGGTCGTGCGTTGTAGGTCTGAAGCCGCTTGATTTCTGGGGTCGCGGGTTCGAATATCTCTGAGGGCTTGAAAGTTCGTCTCTTATGTTTGTTGTGTGTTGTGTAGTTGGCGCACTCTGCTGCGAGCTGATCACTCGTTTAGAGGAGCCCTATCGTGTGTGTTTGTGGGTGTGTGTTTGTCTGTGTGGTCTAGAAACCTGAGCACTGAGGCGATCTGGGCCAGAGATGGCTGTTGGCGCCACAGAAAAAAAGTACCTTGTAGTCATAGGACCTTTACTGAAGGATGAAGTGGCGAGGATGGGGAAGGAAGCGGCCGTGGCCTTATTTAAGCCACTGTTTCTGATTAGGCTTGAAGAACTGAGGAAAACCACCATAAATGTTCACTTCTATATAAACATTTTTAGTGTCCAGGGCGTCATATTAGAGAGGGACATGTCTTGCATTCGAATATTTCTGAATCGAATCCCAGACCTACTCAGGCCAATATTTGGAGAGCACCTCTGCCTATTTCTACCGAATTCACAGCAAGCTATTCATGAAGTTTGTCAGCTGCGCAAAGCCACAGGTAAAAGCTCTATGTTGCAGTTGCATTCACGTAGTACAATATGCGAACTGGAATAAGGAAGGAAACATGTTACCAAGATTGGATTAAATTCTGGATACCACCGAAGTAGTGCGTGCATTTGAAAGGAAAAATAATGAGATTCGTAAAGTGTTTAATACATTTACTGGATTATTTAAATCCTGAAGCATATTTGAACTCTCTTTATTTTTGGCATCACTCTGTGTTCTTCTGTACCAAATGAATACTATTCATTGCCCTTTTAAACGCAGCTGATTTTATTAACACTTTATGTGTAGGGTTATATGATAAAAACTACATGTTTCGGCTTGAGAAAACCGTTTTGAGGTCAATACCCAATGTACTTCACTATTGTAGTATTAATATCTTGATTGTAACTTCGAAACATTATTGTTAATATCAGAACGGTTTAGGTTTATCCTTTACATCGCCTTCAATTTTAATCATGTTTTGCAACATGTACAAATCGAGTATCACAGGTGTGAGAACTATGTTCAGTGATTTCTGCGATATTCCTAAAGTCATTAAAAAGGTGGAATTCAACAGTGTAGTTTAAAATGCTGTCTCATTTATAACAAATTAATGACACGTTCTTGGACTTCAAACTTGCAGTACGTATTGTATGTAAACTTTAAAGAAATTGTGAACATGCTTGCAGAAGTGTCGAAAACACCTGTTTTCTTCATTATACCTATCCGTCGGCCCGTTCGTCACTCTGTCCGCATATGTCAGTGCGGCTCCCTCTGGGCGCATATTCGTGGAATTTTGTACTGGAGATTTCTCTTCAAATCTGTTGATAAATTCAAATTTGGTTAAAACCGGACAAAACCGTCTGTCATTTACGTGAAGATCTAAGCATGAATTTATCTGTTGAGTTTTTTACGGCGAACGCGCCGTATTGTTAGTTTTACGTACAGTACTTCCGTTGTTTACATAAAACTTACCCTTTCTATTGTTATTTATAATGACATTTCCAATTATTTGTTATACACAAAAAATAATTATTGAGAATGGAAAACGTTTATCTTGTACGATTTATTTTTACAAAGTAACGCAATGAATGAAGTGTCGCGCGGTATTATGGTATTATGAAAGGGAAACTCGAGTTTTGGTGTGCTTCTGTGTCTGAAATCAATTCTAGCGGTAATTATTTATCAAAAATAGCTTTATTAAGCTATATTTATAGAAATATTAATGTCGTTCTGAAACAAATCTGTTAGGCCAGTAGTGAAGTGATGTAATGTTGCTGTGACTAGAATCATTATGAACTCACGCGTTTAATGAAGTTAAACAATTTCTGTACGTAGAAACCCTCATTCCCTTGATAAAACGTGATATTTTGGGTGATGCTCATCTTTCCTACTCAAATTACATTGCAAAGGGAGTGGGCAATTTTTTATTTGTAACAGGTGTATGGTACTTCGTCCTTCAGGCATATTCCAAACACAACACGTACCTGAGTTTTTATAATAAAGCCAATTTGATCGCTTTCGTTAATTTTATCCTGGAGGATCGGGTGTTCTGTTCTTATTATCCCCAGTTTTATTCCCTCTGTGCGAATATGTTTATTCTTTTGTGTTCAGTGTTGTCCAACACGTGTGCAGGAAAGCAGCAACTTCAGCAAAGGTGAAAGCCCCACATTGCATAAAAATTTATTTTTGTGTTCCTTCGTGTAATTTGAATTTACGAATTACAGTGTAACATTAAATGTAATAAGCTTGCAAATTAAACCTTTGCTTTTGACGTCCATATTAAAAATTCCAGCACTTTATTGTTAAACATTAATTAAAGCTTCGTCATGTACGTTTCATGGAACCCAAGAGAAGTTAATAAATCCTGCACATTTTACACTGTTACTAAGTTCATTGTGAAAGATAGGAAAAATGAATATTATAATTTTTTCTGAAGTTTAAGTTCAAAGAAGGGGCTTTATCATCTTTTAAGGTTGCGGCTTCACGTAGGAACGTCAGCAGTGGGAAAAGGAATGTTGCATAACCGTATCGATATTTTATCCATGCATCGTTTTAATACGTTCGGCGAGCGAACTCCTCTTCAAGAGAACGTACGAAGTGTCATTGTGTCGCCTGCTGAAGATAGGGTGAGGTGAGGCTTTCGGTGTGGATGGCTGTGACCTTTTCAAGTCACTGTCACATCGTTCGACTGGTGGAAAACGGAATAAATATTCGGGAGATTCCGTGTCGAGTTTCGAATAAAGTCCCTGCCGAGTACGAGCTACTGGTTTCATTATCCCTTTAAAGACGAAGCATATCTGTTTTATATAAGGCCTCAGTGCGTACCGCGCTGTAAACACTCTCCACTTCGGTTATAAAAACCAATCTCTTAATGTCTGATAAGGCAAAAGTTGCTGTTTGTTCTGAGATCCGTACAAAACACATAAACGCAATGTGGGCACCACGTAGAATTTTTTAATGTTAAACCTGGTGGTACGTAAAGTTACCGCTAGGCTTTAAAAGGTTATTTTCTTCGCTTGATTGGTTAGCAACAAAGTGGCCGTTTGCTGAGACTACCCGCACAACATTGAAGTTGGAGAATTTGCCGCATGATCACGGCGGATGCAGTGCTTATGTGTTACTGCACTCGACGTTTGAAACAGAGTTGTGTACTGTTTTATCATTGCAAACGTTTTTTTTAAGAATGTATATGTGTTTCCTGTGAACTGACGGTTGGAATGTTAAAATGTAAACTGTGTTTTCCATTGACCGCGACACGTTTATAATCGTATGGCTGGCAAGCACGTGCTGTGGATTAAAATTTAAAGCAAGGTTGAACCGGGGTGTGCTTGGTGTAGTCACAGAGATGTACAAAGTTACCGTTTTTATATTTTAGGCATGTCCGCAGAATTGCGAAGGGCGAATATTAGCTGTCTGTCTGCCTGTCTGTCGTCCGCAAGGCACAACTCTGCTTCCACTGAACGGATTTTCATCAAATTTGGTATTTGACTATATTCCGAAAATTTGTCGAGAAAATTCAAGTTTCATTTAACCCTGACAAGAATAAGGGGTATTTTACCTGAAGACATATGTTCATTTATGATAATATCTTGCTGAGTTCTTCTTAGAATGAGGAATGTTCCAGAGAAATGTGTAGAGAAAATCAAAACACACATTTAATGTTCAATAACTTTTTCCGAAAATCATGCCGTTTATGAGATGATGTGGATAAATGCTGTAGAGTCGGAGAGGCCACAGATGGTAACATAACGCGGCGCATGCGCTTTGCATGCTGGATTACTAAGGCTACAGACACACACGCTCAGATTATGCAATACTTGTTGTTTTTCCACGGCAACAATTGTTACTCGAACGCGCCTCAGTATTGCGTTATTACGTACACTACCTGTCTCATGTGTGTCATTTCTTTGTGATTGCTACCGAACGAGTCACGCTGCACAGTGTTTCGTTGTTTTTAGTTTAATAAGGAAATCCAGTTCAGCTCCAGATTTTACGCAAGTCTGACATGTGTTCCTTCATTTCATAGTTTCTTTAATTTGGGTGCGTAATTACTGTGTAAGAGCCGATCCCTCGTCCAGAGGAGTCTTACCGACTGTGGTGTGTGTCTGAGTGTGATCAAGTGAAAATAAACAACCTCGACACCTACTGTGAGTGGGTAGAAGAAGTAAGGACTGCGAAACGAAACGATTACTGTGTAGGGAGAAAATTTGTTTTGGAAAAGGATCCGTCTCTTGCTATTATCAGCTTACTTGCTGTTGTGTGTGGCCCTTTCATTTTCAGTAGCACTTCCTTATCAGTCCTTCCAAAATTCATATTTCGGCGAGGCCCTTGCAAGGCAAACGTGAATGTTCGTCAGTCACGCCTTGTATCTGAAGTTGGTTATTTCAAGTCGAGCGAGCAGTTTCTCATCCAAGGCACACCGAACACTTATAGATTTAGGCCTGTAAGATACAAAAAGACGATTTCCAGGCCATTAGCTTTACAAGCCGTCATTTTAACCTCTGTGTCTGTTCTTCATTTTGGGTCCTTTTCTTGATGTCTACTCTTTTATTTTGCACAAGCTTGTTATGACGGAGTTGAGGTTAGCAAGAACGGCCCTTCCAGAACTTAGCTCAGTGTGTCGTTTTAATCAGCTCTACCCTCGCACACTGAATATTATGATTCCAGGATATACTGCAAAACTTTATGCTAAAAGGGAAAGATCTTATTGCTTTGTTTGCAGTATAAAGTTAGGGATGCGACCGGAATAAATTAAGTGAAATCCTCAACCATGCAAATAATTGCGCGTTTTATGTACTTCTCAGTACGGGACGGATTAATTTTATTTTTCATTCAATTATTTTAGCCTTAAAAGTCGTGATAAAAAATCTGCCTCTCTCCTACCTCAAAGTTGTAAATTTAATTGTCAATATAATGAAAGTATGCAAAACATTACCAGTGGAAGTAAAAGGAAGCTTACTAACCAAATTGTAGGCAAAGTATATTAGAGAATTTTTTTAGGTAAATCTTCCCCGTTGTGTTTTTACAATAAAGTGACAATTTCTTATATATCCTACATTATAGTAAATCAGTTACACAGGGAACGTTAAGAAAAGTGCAGGACCCAGAAAAGAAAGTGAACTGTGTATAACTTCGTTGAGTGGAGAATGCAAGGGAACGGACAAAACGTAAATAAAACAACATATTTGTGGATAGCAGAATCGTACCAATTCTGTTATGTGCAGATGGTGACGTATGACCTATATGTTACTAACAAACAGTGATCAAATAAATAACCGTTTAACTAACCAATTTTTTAATCAGGTATCTATCTAGCTACCTAATTAAATCCATGGAGCAAGGCCCTTCTTAAGAAAATAGTAGTTCCCCAGCCAGTCAAAAAATTTCTTCTCACTTTATGGAAGCCGAAGGTTCCTTACCGTTTTCACAAGAGCGAGCCATTTGTCCCTTTCCTGAGCCAGATGAATCCCATCCTATTTATTTCACATTTACTTTAGTATTCTAAATGAGACTCTATATGCTGTGCAATATTTCTACAAAATAAGAATTTCCTTGTGTTAAAAACTTTCTTTGAAGTGGTTAAGGATAGCCGAAAGTTGCAGGAGATTGTACTGCGAAGTGATACAAATGTGTGATTGCTACTTCATGTGCAATTGATTGGAAATAAGTGCGAACTATATATACCGCTGAAGGTTCCGTGAAACTGCACCTGAGTCAATCTGTTGATCTCACAATAACGGCAAACTGTAGCAGCTTGCTTGGACGCAATATTATATTTTCAATTTGAAACAAGCTTACGTGTGCATGCATATCCGGATAACGGAACAGGCGTTTTGGTTCATACTGTAGAACATTACATTTGCTGTACTTAAAATAACTACCGGTACTCAGTACGTTACAAGAGTGGAACGTCTCAGTAATGCGTTACTTTCTTAAGGTCCACATACAGCCTACGTTTACACCCTCCGCTCTAGATTTAGACCTTATGTTATAATTTTACGCGTGACTCCTTCTACGGCATAAATGAATTCTTTATTTAGGCCCAAACAAGCTGATTTTATGGTAACTTAACTCTTTTGCATCGGCAGTATGCAGCGTGGAATTGTAGAACACCCTGTAGCTGATATCCCATAACATCCATAATCACGTACGTAGTATTACTTTATTGGTGTCGCAGCTTACCCAGTGACGTCATATTATATTTGGCATAAGTAATGTAGTGCGAAAGCAAAGGCAGTGCCTTGAGGATACGTTACATTCCGTCTTCAGAATATCGCGAAACACGTTTCATTGATCGATATTAACGCAAGATACCTAAGCACGACCATGTCTCAGATGCTTCGTTATTGGAACAGCACGTATTGAAATACAGTGTATGGGGTATTCAAATCCACAATTTCCTGCTCTTCGGAATGGCAGGCGGAGATGGCTGGCGCGTTGTGGTATGTATGAAAGCACCCACCCTCACCCCCGATCGATACGAAATAGTTGGACTACACCGCCATAGGGAGCTACGTCCAACGCCACCATTATTGTCTGAATATTGTCTTCAAACGTCAAAATCTCTCAAACGTTTTCACGCGAACAGAAAAATTAATCTTAGCAGCAAAATGACGGGTGGGGAAGATTTTTAATATTTCTCCTGATGCTAACATTTCCACCGTTAAGGGTGTGTTGAATAAAAGGGTACTGGGGAAACTGGAGCTTCGTAACTGCTGCTGTGCTAGTTTAACCTTTTAAAGCCTAGCGGTAACTTTACATACCACCAGGTTTAACATTAAAAAATTCTACGTGGTGCCCACATTGCGTTTATGTGTTTTGTACGGATCTCAGAACAAACAGCAACTTTTGCCTTATAAAACATGACATGCTTATATGCTTATATAAAACAGACATGCTTCGTCTTTAAAGGGTTAATGCAGTATGTCCCGTTGTTTTTGTGGTAAGGTAAAGGTAAAGCAATCCCATTACAGGCCTGGACAGGCATACGCACCGGCCGCTTAGCTTACTAGTGAAGATAGCTTATTAGTTCAACAGCTGAAGTTATGCATTATAGAATGAATTTGAAAGGTGATCATGAATAGTGAGTAATTAAGAATTTGGACGGAAACCATGCTGTTTAAATTGAATTCGAAAGATTTTGGGCATATCGTCATAGATTCTAAAGAGACGGGATTTTCAAAAAGTCTTTTGTGTTATATTTTAAGGTACCGTACCACCTATTACTTTTGTACAATGAGTAAAACCACGGAAATTTCAGTAGGAATGCCCGGTAACCAGGTCAAGATTTGAAAGGAATATGTTACCTCTGCAGTCAATATCTGGAGTATTATGGTTGCAGAAACAGTGATCTGTCATCCTGACTATGATCCTGCATTCGTTGTCGCACTTTAATTTGGACATTAGCTTCGAAGTACAAGCTTACTGTAGCAAAAACATGGTAAAAATACGGCAGTTATCCCTTCCCTTGTATGAGGTTATGTTTCACTGTATGCCACAGACAGAACGCCCATCTGACGTAATGTCCACTGACGCAAATGTACTCTCGATTGAATGTCCGCAGACATTTCGACCACCTGCCACATTGTTCGGTGAAACAAATGCCTACTGAATTTAATGTCACAGGCTCAATTGTCAGTGGAAACAAATTACCATCAAATTGAATGTCCACACACAAACTTTCTCATTGGGTTTGTCCAAAGCCAGAAATGTTCACTCCATTGCCATCACAGTTCGCACATGTTTTATTGAGCCATGTTTACCTAAATTGTACAGAAGTATAACAAGTAGGCTGCTAAAATATTCCTGTTGTTGTTGTTGTTGTTGTTGTTGTTGGTGGTGGTGGTGTCGTCGTCATTCTTGTTGTTGTTGCTGCTGCTGCGAATTTTAAATCGATAAATATTTGCAGAGTCACAGTATTACCTTCTGCATTATACGGATGTGGAGCACAACCTCCTAAGGAAAAAATTTTCATTCGAAATCTAGCAAGAAAAAGACCACTTGCGAGACCTAAGTGTAGATATTTCGTAATATATTGAAACCGATCATAGAAATTTATTATGTGAGGACTTGGCCTGCCTTAAACTTCCGTTAGATGGACTCCAGTAACTGGCTTCTCTTAAACACAGTAGGCCTACTGGGATTTCGGTTTTTTAGGGCGTACGAAATATTAAAATTTTTTATACATCTGACCTTGAACATTTTGTTGAAGAGTTTGCAAACATTCCTAAACACTGTGGATATTTATGGCATCTGTATTTTACGTGTTTCATCATTTTTGTACAACCAGACCTTTTTATAATATCATATATTTGCATGCATTGGACAGATTTAAAATAAAATGAAATTTATATAAATAATTTTTATTTAAGACGTACTGTGATAAATTTCACCGAAATCGTTTGAGTAGACTCGAGACTGGAGCATTCATGTAGGGGATGGATAGGCTGGATTTTTTCATCGTGCATTAATTTTTTGACCCTTGTTTAAAGAAACCTTAAAATGCAGCTGATAGCGAAATACATAGATCCTGTCTATTAACAATATTTCAATTATAAAATCCGATACTGGGTTAGATTTTTAGCAAACATGGCTTCCCCGCTGAGCTTCTTCACAGCGTGCTCGTCAGCAAACAACAAATCACCGAGGTAGCGGAGTTTCCTGATAACACCCATCCCATCGACGCAAAGAAGTAAACACATTCTGGCTTCACTAATGGGAATCAAAAGGCTGGATTCATCCGAGCAACGCTGCACCAGCCTGGGTCATTACGGCATCAAACAGGGTAAACATTTTACGTGGGGATTAGGGGAAGAGGAACATAACTGGGGAACAAAAAAACTTCGTCGATAATTATCGTAGATTGGTTTTAAGGAAGAAACTTTGCCTATGTCGATACTCATTTGAAACATTTTTTCCCCCATGGCGCAACAGCCCCTAGTGGGCCAGGGCCGCCTCATTATCGAGGCTGCACGATCACACTTAGTCACACACCACACTCGGTGGGACTCTTCTGGATGAGTGACCATCCCGACGCAGAGACCTCTACCTGATAACACAACATTCACAACAGACAGACATCCATGCCCCATGCGGGATTCGAACCCCCAATACCCGCAAGCGAGCGGGCACAGAACCACTTCTTAGACCGTGCGGCCACTGGGATCGTCCTCCAGGACATCATTCCGTAGAATTTTCCTTGCTTTAATTTTTGCAGTGTTATTAAATGTGTATAGATTTGACTTCTGAATGTTGTGGCACTCAGGTTGAAAGATACTGGCTTCGCAGATTGTTTAATCAACGCCTTATCTGGGTTGTCATAATGTTACTTTTGAAGTGCCACGTCGGTGTAGATTAAATCGGGTGTGAAATTAAATGGTGTAACGATGAAACTACTGCTGCAGGGAATAGTAAAATCTGCTGCAGTAGTTCGGAAGTACAGAGCGCAAGGCAGAACACTAATGGGGGGGGGGAGAACTAAATCACTGGACACCTACTGGGAAATGTGGCGGGTGGGGGGGGGGCTGGGCAAAGCAAAGTAAGGAGTCTGTGAAACCGTGGAAGTAATAGGCCTGCGATTATCGACAATTAAGAATCCGTGGACTGCGCGAAGTGGCAGTAAAACAATATGGATACACATGTAGTTTGTGTAGACCAATTTATTTATTTCTCTGCTGCGCAAGATTTACAATTATATTGACATAGCGACATACTTTTATATTTTGGATCGCTTGAAAGCAACGATTATTCGATTGTTCACAAATGATGTTTGTAACTTTTACAAAATGTAAGGCTGAATGAAAAGAAAAGTTTTTCTTCCACTGTCGAACAACGAATTTAAGTGTCTTGGAAAATATGAGTTTAAAACGCCACTCTCTTTTACTAACGCAAATTATCCTGTGACGTTCCTTTCATACCCCGCACACTACTGAATCCAGGCTATTCTCTTACAGCGTAACTTAACATTCTGGCAGGAGAGTGGGAAGGTTTAACACTGCTAATACGAAATCCAGCCAACAGGGGTATTGAGAGCCTGTTTTATCCACCTTCTGTCACCAGAATCTGTTTTCCTAAAATCGATTTTAATGGTATGTTTCTACTTCCTTCTCGGTGCTCAAAGTCGTGAAAGATATATCTCCAATCAAGTTCTACATGCTCCTTGCCCGCTGTGCGAGGCGATTGTTCAACAGAACGAAGCGTTTCATGTAAGACTTTTAAGGCAGATGTCAAAAGGATAAGTAACCTTAAAGCTCAATGTTTGCTGCGTGTACTTACAGCTGTAAGGTTAAAAGTTTTGCATTTTGTTCACATGTAAATTTGATGATGTCCCTTCGAAGCTTCGTGATGACCACCTCAGTACATTAAGGTCTTTGTGTCCTAGCAGACCGCAGGCCTAAGTTAGGATATGTGCGGCAAGCCGAAAAGATTTTATTGCATGCGTTAATTTTCATTTTAATTATTGCGAAAACCTGAAGGCTTATTGGAGGAAGTGTATCAGCGCGAGCAATGTCTGTCATTGCTCGCGCTGATACAAACTGAGCACGTTGCATTTGCAATGCTGACTGTAAATCGTCCGTTGCGTTATTTTTGTCCGATTTTGAACAAAATCCGACCAAACCAAACTTCATGAAAATCCGTTCGGTGTTTCTGCAGTTGTTACATGCGGAAAGCCAGACAGGGGGACATACATGCGGACAGACAGACGTGGCAAACCTAATGGGCTTATTTTGTAACTTTTCTTTCCGAATACGTCGAAAATGGCGAAGTACTTTTTTTTTCCGGAAAACATCATCATGGTGTGCGAAGGGCCTTTCGCCAAATCTAACTTCCCTTGACATTCTGCCAAGTTAATTTATCTACTCATTACTTGTCCCAAGATCTATCTTATTACCGCCTCGTCAAGATCGAATCTTTCTCCACTCAGTCTTATGTACCGAAATTCTTCTGCTGGTACAGTGTGCATACAACGTCCATTTTGTGGGGCTTTGATTCACTAATATTTACTTTCCTAGCATTTCTAAAACTCATTCATTCATTCATTCTGTACTCACATTAAACAAACGTGCTGCTTGCTTTCGTTTGGTTCACATCAATCTCTACTTCATGACATCCATACTGAAATGAACTTAGAATTAAATCTGATCAATACATACAAATTGGGCCAACCGTGGTTATATAGAAATACAGATTATTAGTTGGTGTTTTCTGATGATGTTAATTTATTAGGCACAAACATAAGTACTGTCAAGAAAAACAGACAATATTTATACTCGTAAATCTTTAGAAAGGACGTTGGTTAATGAGTAAATGCTGAGAGAATTATTTTTTTATATTTTTAAACTTACATTTCTGTTACGTCTACAGAATGTATGACAAAATCACAACATAAAGATGGCTAATGCATCATTTGAAAGTGTGGCTAAATTAAAATATTGTGAACGACACTAAAATTAAAATTGCATGCCTGAAGAAATTAAGAACAAGTAAAATTCAGGGAATGCCTGCTATTGTTCTGCCCAGAATCTTTTGTCTTTCCTTGCACTGTGTGCGAGTAGAACACGAGGATTAAATATACGATGGTACAATTTTGCCTCTTGTTTTGTGTGGAATTTGGTCTCTCACATGACGGGAAGAACGTTGTCTGGGGGATATCAGTAACCCGGACTTACTGGGTGATAAAAGAGTGGGCTGACTTGGCAGGGTATATGGCTCACATTGGCGGAAGAAAAGTGCGTACAGGTTTTTGGTGGGAAGAGATCCATTGACGACCTAGGCGTGGATGTGGGAACGACATTAAAATAGTTCTTATAGAAATATAATAGGGGGATGTGGTGTGGATATATCTGAATCAGTGTGAAGATAAAAAGGGGTTTTTTCTAAAAATACTAACGAACTTTCATGTGATGTAAGATGCGGAGAGTTTTGACTGTCTAAGGATGTTTTGGTTTCTTAAGAAGGAGTCTGTTTCGTGTAGTCACTTAACCCTTTAAAGACGAAGCGTAAACTGTTTTATTTAAAGATCCAGTTCGTACCGCGCAGTAAACACTTTTCATCTCGGTTATAAAAGCCAAATCATTGTACGTTGTATAGGGCACAAGGCGCTCTCTGTTCTGAGATAAATACAAAACACATAAATAGAGTGTGGGCAGAATGTACAATTTTTGAGTGTTACACCTAATACTAGCCAGCATGCTTCACACTGTGAGCGTATAATTGGCGCTATGCAACGATACAAAAGGACTCACACTTCTTCAGCATTACGTGTTTCGGAACTGAAAAAGAAAACTTGGTGTTCCACTGATAAACGTAACGCTGGGTACAATAACACACAGGTGCAACAAAAGTTGCCACGTGCCTGAAATAAAAATCCCGCAAAGACAAAGTCTTGTAGCTCCTCGCGTTTTGACCTCATCTTTAAGGGCCTACAGTACGTCCGTGGGTATATTTGTTGGTTCATGAAACTGTCTGGATGTAGGAACGGTAAGGGAAATAATGTCTACGCCAGGAAAGGAGCCGTGGTGTTAGCGATTAGCGTGCTGTTCTGTTGACTGCAGAGTATCACATGCGAGCAAGTGTCATTGTGGAATTAAGCGAAATATAAATTGTGGAAGTGAGTGTTAATCCGTTCGGAGACTAGTGTCGTCAATTTTATTTTCAAAACGCTGATTAAAATTATACGTAACAATAATTTTACCAGTTTTGTCTTGTATTTTATATCTTTATGCAAGATGATATCAAGCTTTGAGCTAAGAACATAAGTTACAAGCAGTTTAGCGTACTTAAAACTTATTCTTCCTTATGCAACCCCTGTTGAGTATCGTCAAGCTATAAATGCTAATTTTCCATTACATGCGTAGTTAATTTGCAATTCCATATTTATATGACTAGAAGTCTATTAGTGACACTGCTTCCTGTTTTCTTCTATAGAACAAATATGCGTCTATACTCCCAGATGCTTTCAGAACTCTTGTTTTCGTCTACATTCATTTTACAGGAAGGAACCTGGACAGCTCAGTTGCGACAGTGACTAGATTACTGGTTGGATATATGGAGAGTCTTGTTTAGATGTCGGCTAGGGTCAAGAGTTTTTCTCTTTCCAAAACTTCCAGACCGAATCTGGGGCCCTTTCTAGGGGTTAAAGTGATGGTGGCATAAAGGTGACAGTTACCTCCACCTATTTTGGGGATGAAGAGTGAGTGGAGCCATGCATCCATTTCGTCATATGCGTTCATGACGTACACCACAGAGACAACTTTAAGTTTAGGCCTACCCGTTTTTTTTTCCTGGCTTTATGAGAATATAACGGGGAAATATAAATGCTTGAAAACATGTGAAGAAATTCTGAAGGCATTAGTAACAAAGATTATTTCAAGAAGAAGACTGGGGGTGTGGGATGAGCGAACGGCTTTCTTTTTATAAATCATGTAGATTTACACGACTCCTTGCAGACACGAATGAGGCAGGCGGCAGTTTGCTGTATTTACTGTTAGCAAGACGCGGGCCAACACTGGATCAAGTGCTGTACTGATTCGGCGGGGAAACGGTGGTCGATCAGACCCGAGGAGAAAAGGGCGAATCCGTACTCTCTTTTGCTTCCTTAGGCTAAATCACGGGGGGGAGGAAGTCAAGAGTGACTAATGGATCATAAATCAGGGAAGGGGCCACCTCCCTCCCATACGCCTCCTCACACTTTGCTTTTGATAAAGAGTGAACCCATAGCATCCACCACCCGTATGGAGGATGGGAGGTGAAGGTACAGCAAAAACAAAAACAGAAATGAAAACTGACATTTTATTTCTATTTACGTCCGTTATAAAACGGTCCCACAACTTTTCAGTTTTTTTTTGACAACTATCCTAGTCGCAGTATTCTCAGACTCCTGCAAAACTGAAGAAAAACAAAAATATTTTCATGGATTGTTTTCTGAACACGTGGTCTGGTCTCTTTAACTAAAAAATAAAAACGTAAATTTTTTCCTGTACTTAATCTCCACGACATAAGTGTATATGGAGGAATGTAGGTGCAGCTCCACCGGTTTTTAGCCTCGGTACTAGATGGGAATGAGTACTGCAATGAATTTCAGTGTCCATAAAATTAGAGAATTTATTTACTAGCTGATGAATTACTAGCTACTAAAGAAGAGATGCACTCCAAAAAGTTATCTAGTGTAAGGTATATAAACAACATGCCTTACCTCTGTTGCATAAATTTCTCGTGGAAATATTTGAATTTTTTCGCAATATGACTAATTTTTCTTGCCAAATCCCTAATGATCTTCAAGGAATTAGTCGCATTACTCCGTCGTTACAGGCACAGCTTTTATTTTTATTTCATGAGGCCAGGCTGCAAAAAAAGTACATTTTGTAGCAGGTATGAGACGCAGGTCTATGTAGAATTTTGACAAATTTTATTGTAAATGTAACGGTACTTCATAATTTTTTGGATTTTTGCAGATAGGTAGTGAGATTTTACATATTCTTTTGAGCTCGATGGGAATTAATAAGAAAGAAAGAAAGAAAGAAGGAAAAAAAGAAAGAAAGAGTTATTAGGGGATTATTGCACTTCATCCTCATATACTCTTTTCTGCCTTTGGTAGGTTCTTTCCACGTTCTTTCGTTGATTTTTTAAGAAAGCTTTTTTTCATTTGAGACAAAATGCCTTGTTTCTCCTTCAAAGCCTTGTGTCAGTATAAAGGAGTAAGTAGAATGGAATCAGAAAGGCCCGCATTTTCATCGAAAGGTACTAAGATATTTTATTCGAAGTAATAAAAGCTTTGGCTTCAAAGGAAAGGAAAGAACAAGGAACGGGTGATAGCGTAAGTTACTGCAGCCGGTCACCAATTCACACAGGCAATTTGCAGCTATTCCAAGCCTACTGCTGAAAAGAAATTCAAGAATGAACGAGGAACTCTAGTGCCAGCATTTCTTATATCCATAAGAAACCACTGCCCTTAAATTATAAGCCAATAACTTCTGTCGATTTTCGGTGACAGCGTCGATAATTTTCTGCTGTGCCTGCTATATCTGTTCATTAACCCTTTAAAGACGAAGCGTATCTGCTTTATATAACGGCTCAGTGCGTACCGCGCTGTAAACACTCTCCACTTCGGTTATAAAAACCGATCTCTTAATGTTTTATAAGGCAAAAGTTGCTGTTTGTTCTGAGATCCGTACAAAAACACATAAACGCAATGTGGGCACCACGTAGAATTTTTTAATGTTAAACCTGGTGGTATGTAAAGTTACCGCTAGGCTTTAAAAGGTTAATATTCTCTGTGGCGCACGGTAGCAAAGTCAGTATATGTTCCAGTTTGTTAGGGCGGCGGACACAATATGATCAAGTTTAAATATTTACCTCTTTCAAACTTCTGTTTATAGAACCTCATTCTTTTCCTCATGTGTTTTTATGTAGTACGCATAAACAGGGCTGCTTTAACGCGAATGTAACCTGTGATGCGGAACTGGCCCCGTCGTTCGGTGGGCCTCGAAAAGTTTTTTTAGAATTCAGATTTCATATCAAACACATTTTGCATATAAGCTTTGCTACATCCACCGCTTCAGTTCAGGGGTACGCTCAGGAAGCCTCCTGCCTCCAAATTTATTTTTATATGGGCCCCAGAAATTTCTTATAGTGGCCGTGCGTACAAAAGATAGACGTACAGAGGGCAGGAAGACAGAAAGCACGGAATGTAAGAAGATATGAACTCTCTGTCTGATTTTAACTTCTGTTCTTCCTTTAATTTGCTGTTTGTATATTTCGTGTAAAATTTATTTATTTATTTATTTGTTTGTAATTCCGTTGCATGTTATTCCTACACGACTGTATTTCACATAACATAAACAAGTTATTGTTAGTGTTACTTCTATTATCACTATGCATTATCATTACTCTATGCAGCGTTATGTTTGTCATCCATTGTTACAACAATTATTTTGTCACATTAAACGGTTATTGCTTTCATCTTTAGGCATCAACTGGATGTTTAATGACGCACCCACATCCATCTTTCGTGACATAACCAGTAATTAAACAAGTCAGCCCCTAAGAAGTCTGCACGCCATTGAATTGACAGCGGAGGTTGGACAGAATGGTGAGTCATTTCTAATGCCGAGTTAGCGTGAGTTAGTAGCAGTAAGGAATGGAGTCTGCAGCTGACCCCAGCGTTGCCAGGGAGTAGCGGTACATTTATGTTACCACAGACGTTGATTGGTATTCGTGGTATGGCCATCCTGTTACATGTACTCTGGCACGTGAATTCCCACCAAATCCGGTTCAGTTTCCCGAATTGTGAAACAGCGGTGCTGAGTCTGGCATTGATTATGCCTGATTTTTTAAACGTTGCGTTCCTGATGTACAGCCGTCTCTGATATGTCGATGGAAATAAGTGACGTGTTAGTTTATTCGGTGTTTAGTATTTCCAAGTTTATTTACCGGAATTGTTTCAGTGGTTAACTGATGCCGCCGAAAGACTTAATTAACGTTTAACATAGAAGTGATTACATTTGTAATTAACCGCGAACAATACAATGCTCTCTTACGACATTTGTGATAACATATTCAACTGTAATTAGAGCGTCACGGAACGTAGTGCGGCCACTTAATGTGGCATACAGAAAATGATAATAATAATAATTGCATGAAGGGAATTACTCATGGTGGTGTAACCACTGTATATGGTAGATCGTATTGTCACATGAAACAGTGATTGACGAGGGGGTCTTAGAGTGAGTCGAGAAATGAACTACTTCGCCGCATTACGCACGTAGCAATGTGCGTAATGAACGCAGTTTGTGGTCGGGAAGTATATTAAGTGCTGGGAAAAATTCGTATGTTGTATCGGGGCGTAATATCGTCTCCTTAACTACTTACTGTAAACCAGACTGTACAGTGTAGGGGACTGTTAATGAAAACAGCTGACTTACGTAAAAATAATGTTTGAACTTCAAATGTGCATAGCTTCGTAGCTGGACCCATGATTGGAGGAAACTGCTGAACATAGACTGCCTCAGAATATTGATATAAAGTAATGAATTATTTTGTACATGTGTGTGTGTGTGTGTATGTGTGTGTGTGTGTGTATGTATGTATGTATGTATGTATGTGTTTATGTATGTATGTATGTATGTATGTATGTATGTTTGTTTGTGTGTATGTATGTATATGTGTGTGTATGTATGTACGTACGTACGTATGTATGTATGTATGTATGTATGTATGTATGTATGTATGTATGTATGTATGTATGTATTATGTATGTATATATGTGTGTGTATGTATGTATGTATGTATGTATGTATGTATGTATGTATGTATGTATGTATGTATGTATGTATGTATGTGTGTGTGTGTGTGTGTATGTATGTATGTATGTGTGTGTGTATGTATTATGTATGTATGTATGTATGTACGTATGTACGTACGTATGTATGTATGTATATATGTATGTATGTATGTATGTAT
>BLKM01000606.1:270447-309546 GCA_013340265.1 Coptotermes formosanus
TGTGTGTGTGTGTGTGTATGTATGTATGTATGTGTGTGTGTATGTATTATGTATGTATGTATGTATGTACGTATGTACGTACGTATGTATGTATGTATATATGTATGTATGTATGTATGTATTATGTATGTATGTATATATGTGTGTGTGTGTGTATGTATGTATGTATGTATGTATGTATGTATGTATGTATGTATGTATGTATGTATGTATGTATGTATGTGTGTGTATGTATGTATGTATGTATGTATGTATGTATGTATGTATGTATGTATGTATGTATGTGTGTGTGTGTGTATGTATGTATGTACCTCAGACGGCTGAAGACTCAGCAGCTCATTGTATCTAAACTCCGGTGCAGTGGACGCATTCTGTCTCTCCGTTAGTGTTTATTGTAAAGAAAGAGAGTTGTTTGACTGCATAATTAATTATATTTCGCCCAGTTCTCAGTTGTTAAGAGTACGTGTCCAATGAAGCATTTATTTGCGCGGAAATAAAGCCAGGACATAAATTCTACGAAATGCAATACATTACTAGGGACTGCTGAATATGGATTAACTTGCTTGTGTGCAGTTGGACAGAAACACACTTAGAATGCAAGATAGGGTGTTGTTATTCAGCACTCTAAAACCACAACTTTTTTACCGTTTCAGTGTACCGCGTTCCCTGAGAATTAGAAAGAAAACTCATTACAGAGTCAACGTAATAAATGCTTTGATGTATCATTCAGCTATTATGCAGTAATCTCGTACCTGGGTGAAGAGGTAAAGGAGCCCCTGTGTATAAGCACCGCTTTAAAAGGCGTAAAAGCAAAATGAGTGTATATAAGGCAGAATGCATTCATAATCTTAGAACCAGACAAAGCTAATCCTTAGCCTTGATCTCCGGCTACACTGCCATCGAAGTAAAAAACCCCAATTATTTATTGCGTGGACCCCCGCAGAATATCTGAACCTTGTAGCTAACACAAGTTGTGCCCTTCCACGCGAAGTTCATAATGTAGGCTCTCCCCTGCACCGTCGATAGTTAGCCCGTGCGGTGTAACTCATATTTGAGTAGAATCCCGGCGAAGTCCGGTTGACCCGAGCGGTCGCTGCCAGACATATGGCCTACCGCATTTATTTGTGAATTGCGGCATTGAGCGGCGTATGGGACATGTCACGCAAGAGCAAGTGACATTACTGGTAACCAGAAGATTCAAGTCTTACAGAGTTGTTACTCTGAGCAGCGGGTTTATTGAAGCCAGACGTTTCGGAGGAAAGTACCACTTTCATCCGTAGGGATTACGAGATCCAGAACAGTGCGTTGTGTTATGACTCGATTGTTGAAAATGAAGACGGCATGTTCCTTTAAAAGGTCGGCAGGCAGTAACCCTGCTGTTTAGCGTAACAACTCAAAATACCTGAATCCTCAACGCTGACCAGTTCTTAGCTCAGGGGGTATCAGGAACTAAGTTTCCCTTTTCGAATTAAGAAACGCAAGCGTAGAATGTATCGCTTGCAGACGACTTGAGTCTGTCAGACGAGAAGAAGAACTCAAAACTTCTTGGTCGTGTCGCTAGGGCCGATCCCAGTGGCCGCGCCGTCTCAGGCGTAGGTCTGAGGCCGAGCGCTTGCTGGGATCGTGGTTTCGAATCCCACCGGGGGCATGGATGTTTGTATCTTGTACAGTGTTTGTTTTGTCAGGTAGAGGTCTCTACGAGGGGCCGATCCCTCGTCCAGAGGAGTCCTACCGACTGTGGTGTGTGTCTGAGTGTGATCAAGTGAAAATAAACAACCTCGACACCTACTGTGAGTAGGTAGAAGAGGGAAGGACTACGAAACGAAACGTGTAGCTAGGCCATTAAATCAAGCCAGTAAATTAATACATGATCGGTTAGAGTTGCATCATTGCGCCTGCGCGATTTTTGGTCTGCCCAGTTTTAGGCGAAGTAAATGGAAAACATCTCACCGTGTGGCATTTAACTAATCCCTTATTTTGCCGTCTAAATGTGGCGTTTAATTTGTTTGTTTATTTATTTTGATTGCGATACTTTGTGTATTGTATCGGTCTGCATATGGAGGTAAATCTCCATTAACAACTGAGTCGTGTATATTTTTCTAGCATCACCAGATTCCGTAATGAATAACTGTTCGCACATATTTTGTCTAGCCCATGTTCTTAGGATGGCTCCGTTGATTTTACCCTTTGAAATACAGACTTGTACACGTAATGAGTAACTCAGATGGTGCTCTAAATAGACCTTACAATGCTTGTTTGATTTCGCCGTAAATTTCTTGGGTCGGTGTATGTTTAATATGAACAACCTTTGAGGAATGAAATCTAGTCCCGTATTCATGCGACTGGTTTTCATTATGCTAGGGACAGTTTTTGTGTTTTACTATAAAAACTACTGGCAATCAGACTGTGTACTAGTTAACGTCGTACACAATTAGTATTCAAGAGAGTTCGAGTTCGATTCGGGCGGCTACGATTCGAGAAACTTAGCCACGGCATTCCGTATAAAAATCTCATTCTGTAATTTTCTGCTGTAAGACCGATAATTAAGTTCGTAGAACTGGTGTTAGCGGTGGGGACTCCTGGTGCTACTCGCAGAGCAAGTTGAGCCGCAGGCATGGGGGTCCCTAGGGAACTTTATGCAGGGAAGCCTTCATTAAGTGAGTCTGGCTAACTGCGGCACATCACACACTGCCTAATCCTGTGCGTTATGATACATATTTTGGCTTCATTTCTCTTTCCTCATGCGTAAAGAACGCTACTGTAGAGGACTGTGTTTTCTTCTGGGACGTGATGGGAACCGATTAGCAAGTGACACGGCGTCAGATACCAGAACACCGGGTTCCTCAGCTACACTGCTGATAAAACTCCCAACGCTGCTGTTCCAAAAGATAGCCAATCGCAGACACTGTTTAGGTATTAAACTGGCACACTGTCTCTGTCTGTCTGTCTGTTTCTTTCTTTCTTTCTTTCTTTCTTTCTTTCTTTCTTTCTTTCTTTCTTTCTTTCTTTCTTTCTTCTTTCTTTCTTTCTTTCTTTCTTTCTTTCTTTCTTTCTTTCTTTCTTTCCTTATTAAAACGAGTTGCTTTGTATTATTACACGAAAACAATCAAGTATTAAACTGACAAGTATTTTTTCTGTTTGTTTCTTTCCTTCCCTCTCTCTTATTTTATTAAAGCGCGTTGCTTTCTGTTCTTACCTCAAAACAACACTTTCGCAAGTGCAATAAAGGAAACACAATTATAGTTACAGCCATTCTGATTTTTTGTCTTCGAACAGTGCATGTAATGTTACACTCAAACCCTATAGCACGTCCTTATTTTTTTATTTGAATATCTGTATTGCATTTGTTAAACCTTTAAAGAATAAGATGACCCTGAAGCATATTTCACAAGTCCATGCCGCGTAGTAAACACACTTCATTTTCTTTATAAAAGCCAGTAAGTTGATACCGCAGAGAAATGATCACCCCTTATCCTAAAAACAGTATAAAAATATGAAGGCATTCGACAGGCAAAACGTAGAATTTTTAATATGAAACCTTGCAATACACATAGTAACCGCCAGGATTTAAAACTTCACTGAAATATTGGCGAAAGTTTATTGACAACAGCACAGTGGCTTGAAGTATATTATTTTGTAGCTACTGGTTGTGGGAGATGTCTCTGAACAGTAGGATCTGCCGAGCTTAGTGACTTTTGACTTTCAGACCCTGGTCGGCAGACCAGGTTTTGAGAATTTAGGTTTTAAGAGATTTTCCATAATGCCCACACGTATTTGCCTCCATATGCCTCAAATGGGCCATGAACACTTCCCTGCAGTTCCTTCAAATTAATTGTGTATTGTTAATGATCCTTCCATTTGATATTGTCAAATATATAATGAAAGCGCCGTTAATACGATAGATAGGGTAAAAACAAACTCTGAAATATTTTTATATCTTTTACCTCTAATATTACAAATTCTGTAGTCCATATTGTAAGACATGTAGAGTGGTGCAAAGTCACTTGGCACGAAGGGCGACATATTAATTGAACCTTAGGGACGCAGTATTTACATGTATTGATTATGTGAAATGTTTGAAGTATCTTCATTCTATTTTCACACATTTCAAAGTAATTCCGGCTCGCTTGCACATACTGTCTCTAAACGTTGCCCGTTTTTATCGTATGTACGACATTTTCGTTGTTGAACATCCAGCGTGAACTAAGTTTTGCATCGCTCTGTATACATGACGGCAAAAAATGAGTTAGCTCAAGCAGTATTTGGGATGCATTTTTTAAATTTCGTTCAGAATGCAGAATTTAACCGCTTTTAAAATTTTCCGCAGTTGCTTTCGGATAAGGGCGGTATTTCACATTGAGAGAGGTCACGGCACTTGTTTTCTCAGTCCTTCAAACATCACCAAATGCGTTGTCTTTCCCTCATATTTAGACGTTAAAAACCTGTTAAAGTTGATCCATTGTTAAGTAACCAAATGTATATCATTCCAAAACAGTGTTTGGATTACTACACGGCTGGAATGGGAAGCTGTGTAACGCCATAGTCGTTGTTTGTCTATTACTCTCCCAAAATATGATCAATTCTATATGGTGCAAGAAAATGAGTTCCGAGTCTGTGAAAGGAACAAGGCGAGTCAGGGCTGCTCATCATGCTAAAGAAAAGTGGCCACGCATATATACGTATTTCAGAATAGAGTAGGGGTGGCCAGAACGCGGCTCGCACTCGTCACTGGCGCAGTTTGCCCAGCGTATAGCTGGCCACACTTGGGACAGAGAATTACCTTGTTCTTGACCCAGAATTGTAGAGTGCTCATGCGCAGTCGTTTTAACCCTTTAAAGACGAAGCTTATCTGTTTTGTATAAGGACTCAGTGCGTACCGCGCTGTAAACACTCTCCACCTCGGTTATAAAAACCAATCTCTTATTGTTTTATAAGGCATAAGTTGCTGTTTGTTCTGAGATCCGTACAAAACACATAAACGCAATGTGGGTACCACGTAGAATTTTTTAATGTTAAACCTGGTGGTACGTAAAGTTACCGCTAGGCTTTAAAAGGTTAATATACTAGAGGAAATAACAGACACAACCTTAGATCTGTATTGGTAGTGGCGGCGCGAGGTGGTCGTGACCGTATTTACCAATACTTGATGGTTTCAAGGCCGAGTGTACTTTCTTTTCAGTACAGAGTTCACATATTCACAAGCACAGCAGGGATCACTCGTTGAAATCAGTGTTGCTTCTGTAAGGGTGTGGGAGGATTTAGCAGGCCATTGTATGTATCATGTACCTTTCTAGTGAACTTGCCTTCAGTCTGCCTAATCGCAGCCCACTGTCCAAAGATAAGAAACTTAACGTTTTGAGTATATAGCGTCCAGCTTCCTGCTGGGGAGGTTTCAGAACTTCGTTGATAGGGGGCATCAATAGGACATCGTAAAATATTAGGCAAAATATCAAAATCTCAACTGAAAGGAGTGTAGGTCACTGCGAGCAGAAGTGACATAAAATATGGTTTGATGAAAATGTTCAGCATAGTAGATTAAAGGAAGAAGTTACTCGTACACTGCAGTGCTTATAGGATTTGAGTCAAACTAATGGAGATATTCAGAACAACATAATACGTGAAATTTCCGGATATATTTGGACGAGAAGAGGGAGTGTATGAAAGGTAGAATTAATCCGCTTGAACAAAGAGTACTAACGAGAATATTAGAGGCTGGTGACACGGGGTTCTGAGTTTGGGAGGGGTTACAAAAAATAAATTCGTAAATTACGTGACAGGTAACCTGGTTGCAAATTTTCACAATATTTCGAAGAGGGCGAAGAATAATTTGTGCCATATTCTGAATGTACATGGCGTTATATTTCGGTGTTTTAAAACTTGTAAATAATTATATATATATACGCCAGAAATATTTATGTTGCTATTCCTTTGGAATTAATTCCACGGAATTTGGTGAGAACGAAAATCGCCACTAATTTCTGTTGATTTTACAAAAAATTTCGTCATATTTCTTTAGTCAGTGTATGTTGTTTCATATGTGTTTTGTGTGTTGGCTTCTTATTTTCAAATTTTCCTAAATGAAACTGTTTGGTACGGGCTGTTTCACAAAATCTTCCATACTTTTTCTTTGAAAATTAACACATTGAAAATATTAAAATACGTGATATATTTATTTTAAAGTTGTTCCTATTTATAGTCTCGAGAAAGTTACCATAAATTATTACAAGTTTTTGAAAATTTATTGTGTCTTTCTGGAAGTGATATCTCTGCTGTCCTGTTTTTATTATTTTATTTTTATTTTTAGCACATTGGATGTAAAATAAGTTTCCAGTCTGTGCCTTTTTAATTATTCTATAATTAATTTTACAAACCAAACCATTCTTCTTCTTTTTCCTGTGGAGGGTGAAAATATACGTCTTTGTTGCGTTTTCTGTTTTTCTTAGATTACTGTATCGGAGATACTTTTCATCGTAAATATTGCAAAGGCCCTGCGGACAGTATTGGATATCCAAGAGGTATTTTATACGTATGTTCGAAGGGTTAGTAAATATAAACGTTATGTTTTCTCTATTCGCCTCTCCAATTTCCCCTGGGGAAACAAATAAGGGTGGAACATGCACATGCATTTCCTTCCTGCTATGAATCTGTGCCACTTTTCCCAATATTTTTAAGACTGTAGCCAAGAACCCTTTTTGTTAGGTGTGTGTTCAGTTCCAAAACTCAGTGTCACTTCTCAGCGAAAGGTACGTAGTAAATTTATGTAGCTTCTTCTTTTCATTCTCCGTTACTTATTAGGCTGAGGAACTTGTTACATCTTTACCTGATCTGTGCAACTGTTCCTTGGCTGTCCCAGTTACGTTTTTCTATGTGATCTGTGTTGAGCTATTAATTTGTAACATTATTTTCTCTGTGTATCCAATAGGTGTTTGGACGAACCGTTTACAAGTCTACGGAGTTTCACTAACTCCAGTTTGTACAGGAATGTTTAAGACCTGATTCTTATTTGTAAGGTTTTAATTTCGAATCCCAGCCTATCTGGAGTGAGACTTATCGCGTTTCTTTCCGTTATTTTCAAGGAGATATCTGGATCGTACCTTAAGATGGAATAAAACCGCTTTCTTTCGTGCCTTTTCCAGTTTACCCACCATTCAGAATCGCCATTTAGGTGGAAGAATGTCATGAATTTTCATACGTATCAATTAGCAACTAAACCTATTAGTTCATAGCAAATATTTTACAAGTAAAATAGTAATTTAATTGTAATGGTATTCTGCTATTCTGTTTCATACGAGTTTGTTTTTAGCTGCTTCGGGATCCATTATATTTACTGCTTTTACGTATTACTGTTATTGTAACCAAACTGAACAGTAGTCTTGAGGTCCTTCTCGTAGCATCAAATGGCACCCCTGAAGGTGGCCGAAGAATGCAGGAAGTATTAAGTACATTTGAGTTCTATGAACGTGAACGCTGTTCGTTGTATTATTTTATAAACTTGTTGTACACAGCAAAATGTATTACAAAATGACAATTTCTCTGTCTCGCGGGTTGTTGACAGATTCTGAATGTAACTGTAGGGGAACTGTCAACTTTGGGCTTCTCCTTCAAGAGTTTTGATTTTGTTTTCTATTTGCTTTTCTTCATCGTAAAACAATTATTAATTGCGGTCAACAGACTTACTAGCTTCTGTTATTGCTGTTTGGACGTTGCCTAAACTTCACCTGAAATCGTTCCAGTAATATTTTTACCATAGATATCCCGTTGTGTTTATGGTGCTGTAAATGTGTACACAATTACCGTCAACGCAACTAGTTGTTGGTTTCTGTTAATTTGAATTACATGGCTACATGTTTCGACCGGAATTTTGGTCATCTTCCGGCCAGTACATTACGCAAAAAATAAAAATTAAAATTGTAATTCATTTTATGGAATTTTACAAAATGAAATTCCTGTCGTCATTTTTATTTTTTGTGTAATGTACTGGCCTGAAGATGGCAAAAAGTCTGGTCGAAACATTTAGTCATGTAGTTTGAATTAATAGGACCCAATAAATAATCTGTTTATGGTAGCTGTATGCTTGTATATCGCTTCATTAAATTTAAAAAAATGCCCAAATTTGAGATCGAAATTATCATTACTGTTTAAGTTTTATTATAAATGTGAGCACAATTTCTTATTTTTGCTTAGAATGTATGTGGAATGTCATTCAGTTGAAGTACTTGTCTGTGTGGCTTTCAATTATATTAAGTTACGTTTATAAATGGAGGGTAGAAATGGATGAGACTCTTGCAATGCATTTGAAGCCATTACACCAGAAGTTGCTATGAAACATCGAGGGCAGCTTCTGAAATAAACATTTGAAGCAAGAATTATTCTTGTTTTTGCATCATTTAGTCTTATGCGAGACAGTCTGCGCGGTTTCGAAGACTCGAAAGGACATTTTCAGTTTTCGCAGCCTCAAGATACTGAAGTGTCACTGCAAGCTAAGAGTTACGAAAGTGGCGTGGCGCAACTTACTCTAAGCGTACGTCCAGATGGGAAGTGAATATCCACGCGCTCTGCAGCCGACATCACCTCGACTAAAACAGTTGTGTCAAAGTCACAAGAAAGCTGTTGGGTTCCACGTCGGGCGTGGGCGTAGTGTCAAAGAGAAGAATCCTGCCCCTACCGGGAATTGAACAGTAGTCATTCAGCAAATTTTCTGACTGAGTTATCCCAGCGAATGGATATTATAAATGTGTAAGCACGTTCGTAAAATGTTACATTATGCCAGTAGTACCCGTTCCTCTTACAATGGAAGTTTTAATATTAAATGCGCTTTGCTCTTTGTCATGTGATGCTGGCCCACGGTTGTTGCATTCTGGACTCCACAAAGCATATTCTGCACACGGACACCAGTGCAGTCTGCGCTATTCGTGTATGCGAAAGGCAACGGGTAATATGCAATGAATTAGGCACATCTGACACGCATTGCCACGTACATCCGCTTTGTTCTACGTATGTGGTTACCGATTCTACAAACACCCCCCATTCCCTCCGATATGTAGTCACATGAAACAATGTGTAAACGGCCAAAGCGAATCAAAATCCTTCTGGTCAGGTTGCATGGATTTTCGAACCCTGAAATACATTTTTCCCGTAGTTCGTTTCTTTCTCTGCTGGCCTAATTAATTATCTCTCGTGTTTTGAAGACGACGTGGACACATCGGATATTCAAGTCAGTAGCCGGTATTGTGTTACGTTCACACAGCCAATAACAATACATGACACGTTATATGTCCTTATGGGGGTGGAATGTATTACTGTATTCTCTGGAGCTGTAATGAACTTACGTTAGCTACAAAACTGAAAATATCTTAGAATAAGCTACGAATAAACTGCAATGCTGTGCACGTAGGTAGTGCTAGTACGTGTGTGTGTGTTGGTACGTGTACAGAAAGGAAGAATCTTCTGTAAAACCCGAACTGCATTGTTACCTGTAAGGTTTTAGTTTACAACAGTTGTGTTTCCAAAGGTTTAAGTCGTCTAGTACACGACACCGTGTTGAGTGACAAATATTTACCGTCACCTGTTGCTTTGAGCTTTATACTTCACTCTGAGTAAGTAATAGGCATTAAAATTTTATGTTATTCCTATCGTGCATGTTCTTGTAATTAATACATCGACCAAATCATGCAGTAAGTAAAACATATTCTTGTACTATTATAACGCCCCTACATGCTTCGGCACCGAGGTGCCTTCATCAGGGTGCCGTTCATTGCAAAGGAATGTAGATCCAACAAACCAGTCTAGTTATTATGTCGCCTTTACAGAAGCGATTGAAATATTAGACATTAGAATTCTAAAATACTTGAAATTAATAACAATAAATTTACAATGCTTAACATTAAAAGTATCAAAATTTAAAAAATAAGCATTTCCAGGTATTGCATTTGTTTGCAACTGTATGGATCGTGCATACAAACATCTATGTCGATCGCACGTAGACATCTCGTCTTGGTGGAGCGTGTGTAGTGTGTCCTGTCGAGTGGTGGTGTAGGGAATTTCTGGGTGTCCACGGAATGCAACGACGCTCTTAAACTTTCTGTAAGTGCATTGGATTCGACTCCAGGCTCTTTAAGTGCCATGGAAGGTTTGACTCTTTATAAACAGATCGTAGAGGTTAGTTTGACCTACGTAGTATTATGAGATTTTACCTGCTCTTTCTGAAAAAATGCATTATGTTAATTTAGGGAGTGTATCGCTGTTTATTTTAGTCCACCTGTGACTTCAGTACCTTGAATAGTTCAGCCACGTTGGTAGATTAAGAATGTGCATCAGTTAGAGCTCAGAACTTCGCTCGCAGAAGTGGATATAATGGAACGGGGAAAAATATTCATTCCTTTCCTGGCCCAAAGTTTGAATAAATGTAATACACTTAATAACAGTTAAAACAATAAGATTAGTAATGTACTGTAGGCACTTCTTTAAGAAACATACGTGAATTTAGAGTGAAATATTTATTGCTTAATGTGACTTAAGACTTAACAACTCTTCAACAAATTGTATACATTTTTGCATGACATGAAGGCTTATATGAATAAAATACAGATCTACTTCAGTGCGAATATTACTATTTGAAATATATATAACATATGGTGTAATATATATAATTTTCATATAATATTTAATGAGATTAGCCTGAGTCGTATTTAAAGATTCAGTTCGTACCGCGAAGTGAGCAGACCACGTCTCGGTTATAAAATTCAGTACGTGCTATATAGAGGAATAATCGCTGTTCTTTCTGAGAACTATTCAAAACACACAATTTCGCTGTATGGGCAGAATGCAGAACACTTGAATGTTAGGTCTGGTGGTAAATGAAGTAACCACTAGGCTTCAGAGTGATAAATAGAAAATTTTCTTTTAAACAAAATTTCGAAAGTTGTATATTTTGTAAAATTTGTGCATTTTTTGAGAGTCTTCTGTGAACGTATTCAAGGACTCCATTTTATGCTTCTGGTGCGGCAAGAATCTTTTAGCATGCAGCTAGGGTAGACGTGATGACGTGGCAGAACTTGTTATTCATATGCGCGGTATTATATTGGAGACGTAACTTCAGACGCTAATGTGGAGGGGCGTGACCCTTGGTGATGTTATTGGCATCCGATATCGAAATACATCGATATACTGTCTTTATTGGAATCCTAACTTTATAGAGACGAAGTAGTCTTGGTTCACGTCACAGGCACAGTTTGTTATGAAAGTAGAAATTACGAAGAATGATTTTTCTAACAATGAATTAGGTTTAATTTTAATAAGAATTTGACAGTTCAGATATAATTTTGTATGAGTGTTTGTTAACTGAAGTGTGTACATGGTGGCACAAACATCTGTTGTTAAACATCGAATATCAAATGACTTTTGCAACACTCTGTATATAACACTAACTAACTAACTAACTAACTAACTAACTAACTAACTAACTAACTAACTAACTAACTCCATGGAGCAGAGTCCTGTTTGAGAAGCTAACAGGTTCTCAGCTAGTCAAGAAACATCCCAAATTTTATGGACCCCGAAGGTTCATTCCAGCATTTACAAGAGCCCGCCACTAGTCCCTATCCTGAGCCAGCTCAATCCAGTCCATGCCCCCCATCCCACTTACGTAACGCTAAGTGATTCGTGTAAAAAATCTGCACTCAAATTTGATGAACAGTTTTTTGGAAGTTTGCTCTATAATCATTTATTAACTTTCTGTGATCGTGTTTGTGGTAGAAAATTAAGTTTTACAGAAACTCAGTACAATTCTGTCATGTCCATAGTGTCGTCATTTACATTTGAATAAAAGGTTACGCAAATTTATTAGTTCAGTAAGTATTATTTAAATAGACTATTAAATGTTAATTTCAAACACGCTATTGTAATTCACAGAGATATTAGCCTGGCCAGGATACACGATCATAAACACGGACAGAAATACTCCACAAATCACAATTTTGCGTGTTTCGTATTCCGTATATTGTCTTCTCCAGTTCCACTCCTTACCTAATTTATCCTCATACTGTGCAGTGAATGTCAGGGACAGTTTAAACGCAGTGCATGTCCATGTGTCAGACGCGACATCAACATGCGAAGGACGATCTTCCGCACGTAACGTGTACACCAATTGTAATTCCTAATGCTTAGCTCCATACAGTCATTAGTCCTGTTTCCTTGCCATTAGATCGGCTCTCAGCAACTTTTTTTAAAGTGTACACTCCGTACTGAGAGTAGAGCAATTACATAGGATTAAATCTGAAACTATATAAATATGTAAATGTAATTATATAATCCCATGTAAATATAATATAATATAATATAATCCCATGTAATTTATATGAACTATATAAATTACATGGGATTAAATCTAAAACTATATATAGCAGGTATATTTTATTAAGGTAATTTCATATCGAAGTGTATTTGACAAAAATTTTGTGCATTCTTGGCTTAGAATAATTTGTCACAATGACATAGTAGTAGAACAATATTGGATAATATAACTGCTATTTGGAACATACTGCAGTGATTGTGGCTTCGAGCGTAATATGTTCTCCATAAGCCACTCCTGTCTCGATGGTTGGCAGATTGATATTTTCCGACCTATCCTGAGGTATAAGTTTTAAATTAATTTCAAAGAACACACAAAGATAAAAGTCAGCGACTCTTTGGTGTGTTTTGGTGGCAACTAAAGTGTGAAATCAACAATTCGAGATGCATACATTCCGATACGTGACACCATAACTGGTCCAATATGATACAGAGAAGAGAAGGAAAAGTAACGAGACGATAAATTTATTGCTTGCTGTTTTGCTATCTCGAATCTGTGACATGAAGAAAATTGCTGCACAGAAATCGACTTTGTCTTGATTATTTCCATCTGAATAATACAAGTATTAACCTTTTAAAGCCTAGCGGTAAGTTTACGTACCACCAGGTTTAACATTAAAAAATTCTACGTGGTGCCCACATTGCGTTTATGTGTTTTGTACGGATCTCAGAACAAACAGCAACTTTTGCCTTATAAAACATTAAGAGACTGGTTTTTATAACCGAAGTGGAGAGTGTTTACAGCGCGGTACGCACTGAGTCCTTATATAAAACAGATACGCTTCGTCTTTAAAGGGTTAAAATCCACTTTAAGATTATATTCTCATTTTTGTATAGATCTTCCATGTGGCCTACTTCCTTCAAGCTTCTCCATCAAAACCCTGTACACATTTTCCTTCCACCCCATTCATGTTACACGTCCCAAACATCTCATTCTCCATGAGTTCATCCCTCGAATACCAATTGGTGAGTAAGCATGAAGCTCCTAGTTATGAAATTTTCTCCAGCCTGGTAGGAAAAGCCCTCGCAGCATTCGTTCCTGTTACCACTGGTATCACGAGCATTGTTCGTACAACGTAGTACAGACGCGTGGGATAGCAGAGCTGGCAATGACGTCATCAGGGGCGATACTGTGTTCCACGAACCCTTTGATGACAAATTTCCGGTAAGATATTAGATTAACGAAACGCATCATCAGATAGGCTTATCTTGTTCCTTGAACCCAAATTCAACTATAAACCTTTCGTTCTGTAATCGGCGAATTGCAACCGCGATTTAATTTTAATGAACTGGCGCTACTGTTCGGCACTACGTCTGTTTCCAGTAGCCAAACGACAATGGCTGGCCAGCGGCCAGGTGAGACGCCTTTCCTTATTGCGCAGAATAATAGGCACAGGTTGTGAACGGCCCACAAACCTGACAGCAGTGGCTGGTTAGGCCCATATGTAGGCAACACTATTTTCAGTGTCGGATGCATAATGAATGTTCTTGTTGAAAGCATAGGTGATGACAAAGAACGCAACGGTGGCCAAACTCACTTTAGGAAGATATTTAAAATTAAAAGCCTTCATTAGAACGAAAATACTCCCCCAAAACTACACGCAAAATATTAATTCCGTTGTCTTCATCATTGTTTAACCCTTTAAGGACGAAGCGTGTCTGTTTTATATAAGGACTTAGTGCGTACCGCGCTGTAAACACTCTCCACTTCGGTTATAAAAACCAGTCTCTTAATGTTTTATAAGGCAAAAGTTGCTGTTTGTTCTGAGATCCGTACAAAACACACAAACGCAATGTGGGCACCACGTAGAATTTTTTAATGTTAAACCTGGTGGTATGTAAAGTTACCGCTAGGCTTTAAAAGGTTAAGTATAAGTCTAGTGGTTACTGTAGCTATCGGGGCTCTGGGTTTGGAGCGTCTAGTTAAGATTTTAGATTGAGGTCGGAGTCGGAGTCGGTACATTTTTACCGACTCCGACTCCACAGCCCTGGTTAAAACATTTATCATTTACGGTTAGTGTACTACAGTCACTCGTTTCTTTCTCCCTGGAATTTGTTCGGTATGTCGGAATTTCGGCAGCCGGGGGGAGCGCAGTCAGTATAGCTACTACGCTACGGGCTGGGGGGACCGGTGATCGAATCCCGGTCGGGAGAGTCCTTCTCACCTGGAAACATGTCTATACCGGCCCTGGGGCCCACCAAGGCTCCATGTCAATGTGTACCTGGTGTAGAACGGCCGGAGTGTGACGTTCGTCACTCACCTCCAACTAGCGCCGAGGTTGAGATTAAGTGGAGCTACACCGCTACTCCCCCTCAGCATCTGCATGTACGGGACATCCGTACTTTTTTCACTTTTTATCTCGGAATCTCAGTATGCAGCAAGCTACATTGGACGTATTTTTGAAACAGTTCTGTAGTTCGCTGTGGGGCTTCACGCGGCTAAATGAACTGCGCCGCTGGCATGTAATTATACGAAAGCAGAGGAGCCGTTTTAAAGGGTCAGGTGTGCGTGTGGGAGATAATTACCTCGAGAAAAATTAAATAGGATGCTTTTTATACTTCCCCTTCCGGAAATATAACATTGCAGAAAAACTTCTGTAGATCGTAACTGGATTCAGGCAACACACTTTTCATTTTAAACGTTTTATATTACGTTCTTATCACACCGCTAAATTAAATGTGGTTAGTTTGCTGTGACCCTCATTTTAGTTAACTCGACTCTTAAAAATTTTCTGCCGTTTTTCACAAATTGTGCCATGTCTGAAAAATTTATATCTCGGGGGTATTGGCGCTGTAATATGCCGTTTGCCACGTGTACAAAACACAATATCCTGGATCGTGTGTTGGATGTGTTGAGTGTAACATAGTTACAGCACTGAATTTATTTACGCGACGTGTAGGTCTATTTGCCTATAGTTTCCTCATACTTTCCGGTACAGAAGACATAAGGTTCGGTTTCTAACATTACCACTTCACCATCTCTGTGACAAGAGTGGGAGGTTGTGTTATCCTATCTTCCTATCCTACAGATAATTAACATGTGTCTTATACGAACAATTGTAACCTCAGTCTAACCACAAAATGAATCTGCATTTGTAATATTTATTTTACGTCACGTACTGGCCTGAAGATGACCGCCTTTTGGTCGAAACATGTTGCCATGTACTTCGTATTAATAAAGACCAATAAATAGTTGTGTCGATGGTATTTATATACTCAATTACAAAACCAGGTTATCGAACTTTTTAAAAATATTTGGAAGGTCCAGTACACAGTTTGTCTTTTGTATCCTGTCCCCAGACTTGTAAGCTCTCAGGGGATCTTGGATACATAGGAGCCCTTCAATCCACCGCAAATTTAAAGCCTCTTTTTCCTTTGCAGTTCAACATACCTAATTTCACAGAATAAATTGGAAGTGCTCTATGTTACCAGGGGATGCAGGATTCGCATGCAATAAAGCTGCTGTTCCCAGAGACATGATAAAGTGAACATTCTCTCCGTATGTTTAATAGAGAGTGTATTTGGAAAATATTTGTGGAGAAACAGCTTTGGCGAACTTTCCACTCTCGTTAAAAGCGTGCAAAATGACAGGTATCACTTGTACACTGTCGACGAAGGGATTTATGAGAGAGGTGGGCGCGTCGGAATGAGGAAAGTTGCTTGAAGTTTAAATTGACCAGTGCCTGACTGTCCACCAGTTATAACAGAGCTTTGTTCTGAAACTCGCCCGAAACGTTTTTTGTCATCATGGCGTCCGTAAATTTTTCCATATTGATTATTCATTTTGTAAAACGCTTGAACTCGGTATCCAGCATTTACGGTTTGTTTGTTTGTTTGTTTGTTTGTTTGTTTGTTTGTTTGTTTGTTTGTTTGTTTGTCTGTCTGTCTGTCTGTTATCGACGTTAAAATATCTCCGTGATTGCCAGCTGGTAGGTACGGACTACCATTATGGTAGCTGTTGCCACTACAAATTGTAGCAGCTTATGTCTACTACGTATGTTCCTTAACTGCATTTCCTAGTCCTGTGTACAGTCACTGAAGAAAGCTGGCCTAAGTATTCCTTTACGAATGTGAACTGTTTCTTAGCGCCGGGTACTTCGTATAGCCAGATGATTAAGTAACTACTTACTTTTGTAGCACCTGGTTGTTCGTTACCGATTTAACAAAATTCTCCAAGTGCGCTATCTTCAAATAATTGAATTCAGTCCACAACACCGTGCCTTCTTTCTGGAACATTTATTTTAATGTTGCTTCCCCATTTAATCTTAATTTCTTCCTCTACGTTTTCCAAAAAATTAACTAGTTTTCGTTTTCGTCCTGTGTGCTACGTATACCGCCCGTCTAACCTGTCTGTTTTAGTAAACCTAATGGACTTAATTTCTTCTTTATGTGAGTGCCCCCACCTGGGGAAGAACACGGTAATACAGTTGATAAAACGGACAGCGCCTGTGGGGTACTAAACCAGATATTTGATGAAGTGTCTAAAGGACAGCCATTGAGAATGTTTAGGTGAAATGTAGAGACCAAAGACCATTCCATTCCGACGGCGTGGAAAGATTGTTGTAGGAATCGATGATAAACGGCGTAGAATAGGGCATTTCGACACGTTAAAATTATTATTGTAGAGAGTATAGCGTTTTGACATTGCAACTTTTGTAAATGTATGTGAAATTATCTCGGTGGACTGACATATTGGCAGATCGATCAGAGGGAGTTTGGCATTCAGTTGTATTTGATTTTAAGTCTTTCGGTGGATCTGACTGTGACGTGACAAGTAACTGGTGGCTGCAGTACTTAGGCAGAGGCTGTGATAAGCTTATAAGGAACATGCAAGGCTTGACATGAAGCATTTGGATGTAAGAAACGAAACGATGTTGTAATCAAAGAAATGTGCCAGCTAAAATATCGAGCGGGTCTGCACTCTGCCGAACTTAGTGTGCCAGTGGGGGTGTGAGTAGGTGTTCAGAGGGTGGTCATACGATTATCTGACTTGGGCCAAACAGAGTGAAGGTTGTCGGAAGTTAAAGGAGCAAACACCTGGAGTTGAAAAAAACATCAAAATTATGACGTCGAAGGAAACAGACAACATTACAAACATTACAGAATCAAAGCCAAGTGTTGTAGAATACTTTTAACGTGTTCCATGTCCGTGCACTATATTATACAAAAAAACATTAATCACCAACAAATGTACAAAGAGTTTTTTCATCAGTTGTAACAATATGTGTGTGTGTGATCAACATTATGTAATGCCTAACCTATTGCTTTTATTTATAGATTCAGAAACACATTTTCTTCAGCTTTTATTGATTTGAACAGATTTTTTTCCGGAAATTCAAGTAAAAAATAATAATTACCACTGCCACCGGGTGAAACCCCGGAACCCCGGTTGTGGTTAATAAATATCATATTATATCAATTGAATGGGAAGCATAGTCTTCTGGTTTATGCTGATGATGCTAATCTGTTGGGAGAAAACCTAGATATAAAGCGAAACACACAAGCTAAGGGAGTTTGGGTAGCAGCATACGCAGCGAAAACTGAATTGAGGGATGGACACTAAGTGCGCTACAAGAGCCTGCATAAGGGCAGGTAATAAATTATTTCAACACGTGACAAAGTTGAGGTCTTTTAGAGCGAAATTGTCTGAAATAAATTTCGTGTAGTTAAAAATTAACGGCAGATTAATTTCGCATATTGCTTGCTACTTCTGGGTTCAGAATCCCTTTTTCTTTCTGTACTCTGTACAAAATCATAATTATTGTAATGTGCTTAAGTTGATATAGTTTAGTCTTGTGTGTAAAATTTGGTTTTTCACATTGTGGACGGACTTGTTGGTTAGGAAGGGAGGCAAATAGCAGAATACTTGAACCTAAGGTGGAGGATTTGGGAGGGTGGCGAAAAAAATACGTAGTGAGGAGCTTCAGGGTCAATATGCTTTTCCAAATATTGTTGTGATAATCAAATTAAGATTATTTGATGGGCTTGGCTTGTAGCACTCATGACAGGCATGAAGATTTGATTGAAAATTCCAATTGGAAATGATGAAGGGAAGAGACACTTCGTACTAGCAGAATAACGTAGGCTACATCTATCTGTTCTTACCGATTCCAGTGGCCGCGCGGTCTAAGGCATGCATCTGCTGCCGCTCGCTTTCTGAGATTGTGGGTTCGAATCCCGCCAGGGGCAGGGATGTCTATCTCTTGTGAATGTTGTTTGTTGTCAGGTAGAGGTCTCTGCGTCGGGCTGATTATTCGTCCAGAGGAGTCCTACCGACTGTGGTGTGTGAGTGTGATCTTGAAGCCTGGATAGTGAGGAGGCCCTGGCCAGCTAGGGGCTGCTGCGCCATTGGAAAGACATCTATTATTACTGGGCCCTTCATCTCAGTTATAGCGTGGGAGATATTGTTAGAGTGACTGGTTGCCGTTTGGATAGTGGATATTCGATTTCCGGCGGTAGCTGAGACTTTATTTTCACTGCACTCTACAGACAGACACTCCAGTCGCTTATCATGTGTGGATGGAAGTCTTATTTCCTCGACTGTAAAGCAGCCGGAACTGCCCACTCACTGGTATCAATAATGACAATAGAGTGTTCGCTGAGCTTTCTCACTTCGCCTGTAAGCCTTCATGGCCTGGCATATGGACCATTTCGAACTGTCTGTAATCGAAATTTGGAGCACATTACTGCTTGATCTTTAGCGTACATTGAAGAGTTTTTTGGTTCCCTCTCCCAAGTAATCGATTCTGCTAATGCCAGCAACTCATGGCACTTTTTGATTAATTACTGTCCGGTTCTTGATTAGTCACCGCATTTTAATTACAGTACAGTCTGTGCTTGGGGAATTCGTTGACGGCCTGACACGTAGATATAGGTAAGACATTATTAACAGAGTTGAAGTATTAATTAAAGGCCTGTCTGAGATTTTGCCTTTGCGCCATACTATGCGAATTGGATTGGAGTTGAAAGCCCGTATTTTTGTGTTACTGGTAATGATGTTTTAGATTTAAATTTAACCTTTTAAAGCCTAGCGGTAACTTTGCATACGACCAGGTTTAACATTAAAAAATTTCTAAATGGTGCCCCCATTGCTTTTGTGTGTTTTGTACGGATCTCAGAACAAACAGCAACTTTTGCCTTATAAAACATCAAGAGACTGTTTTTTGTAACCGAAGTGGAGAGTGTTTACAGCGCGGTACGCACTGAGTCCTTATGTAAAACAGATGGGCTTCGTCTTTAAAGGGTTAATTCAAGAAACGATGTAATAAAGAATTTTCTTAGACTTATCGCTTTTAGTTTCATGGATGCGAGATTAATATATATTTCTCCTAACAGCTTCTCCATGTAGGGTGATTTTAAATATTAATCCTTTTAGCTTTCGTTCGTGCTTTTATTTTTGTGGGCCACTTGCGACTTGCGGACTGAACAGTGAAATCACTATGTCGGTTCATCTAACCGAATTAAGATATTTGAGCAAAGTGATACTTAATTTAGGAACACCTAGTGAAGAGACAAATTAAATTTTTTAGCTATTAAATTTTGCTAAATATTACTCTGATATTATTAGAATGAATGAGGGAGAATTGGAAGTGTAAGGCACTTGTTAACATGTAGGAAGTTTGATAAATGCAAGCAAAGTTTAGTGGGGAAACCTGAAGGGAAGAGAACACTTGCAAGACTGAGACATAAATGCAACTAGGGTAGTCCTTTGGTCATCCGGACTATATAGGAGGAGGGGCGGTCCGGATTACCCGAAAATCCGGGCAATTGAAGGGGAACTCCGTTGCATACATAACATACAAAATATTGTTAAATCTCTGAAAGTGGAAATAGTGTACCTAACAATATATAATAATAATAATAATAATAATAATAATGTACGTTAATAATAAATTCGTTGGGAAATGCTGGGCTACGGTTGGCCCAAAATTGTCCGGACTGCCTGGGATCCGGATTACCGAAGGATCACGATACAGGCTAATATTGGGGTCGGTCACAGACGGTTACTTTCAGTTTCTTTCTTAACTCTCAGGTAAAGCTTACATATGGCGATACACCTTTTCACATACAGTAAGTGCAAAAACGGGTTGATATTAGCGAACAGTATAGTGTAGGAATCTGCAGTAAATTTATACGTAGTTAACAGCCAGGACTTTAACACATTTCAGATTTAAGAACTAACGCTTTCAGCAGATCGGTGTGGCGGTTAGTTTCAAGCATTTGTGTCTGGGAGGCAACTGCGTATTCTTACCGACTTATTTTATGATTTTCTTTGGTGCTTCCAGTTTAATGCCGATCCCAGTGGCCGCGCGGCCTAAGGCGTAGGTCTGCGGCCAAGCGCTTGCTGGGATCGTGGGTTCGAATCCCACCGGGGGCATGGATGTTTATCTTGTACAGTGTTTGTGTTGTCAGGTAGAGGTCTCTGCGACGGGCCGATCGTGCTTGAGTGTGATCAAGTGAAAAATAAAAACCCTCTACACCTGCTGTGAACAAGTAGGTAGAAGAGGGAAGGCCAAGAAACGAAACTTCCAGTTTAATACAGGAGGAATAATTTAAAATACTTACGTTACCCCACCTTCTTTCCTTATCTTTAATTACCCTCCGCTAATAAGTAGTGACTGTCGTGTTGGGTACTGCCTAATCTTCTCAATTGTAACTAACTAACTGACTGACTGACTAACTAACTAACTAACTAACTAACTAACTAACTAACTAACTCCATGGGGCAGAGTCCTTCTTGAGAAGCTAACAGGTCCTCAGCTGGTCAAGAAATTCCCCGCATTTTATGAAAGCCGAAGGTTCATTACCGCATTCACAAGAGCCCGCCACCTGTCCCTATCCTGAGCCAGCTCAAGCCAGTCCATGCCCCATCCTATTTCTTGCAGATCCATTTTAATATTATCCTTCCATCTACGCCCGAGTCTCCCAAGTGGCTCCTTCCCTCAGGTCTCCCTACCAAAATCCTGTATGCACCTTTCCTTTCCCCATACATGCTACATGCCCCGCCTATCTCATTCTTTTCGGTTTGATCACCCTAATAATATTTGGTGATGAGTACAAATCTTTGAGTTCCTCGTTATGTAGTCTTTTCCACTCCCCTCTCAGTTGTAACAGCGTCGTTAAACTATCCATCCACTTGATCACGTGTTCTTTCTCCTGTATAGCTACATTTTCAGTGAACAGCATGGTTTCTGCCCAGGGTTTTTTTTTCTGTTGCTACACGGAAGCGAAACTTAATACAAAATCTATTAGTGAAAGCCTTCCAAAGAAATGAATTGGTCTCCAGCGACCTCTCCAATATCCAATGGAAGAAGGTCGATATGTGCTTTTTCTTGTTTACTTCCTGAACCTTGCTTCAGTCCTGTGGAGGCGTCTTTGAATCATCGACCACAACAGCCTGGGTATCAATTACAAAAAACACTCTTTGCTATAAGAATTTGGAAGCAATCCAGTCTCATCTTCGTTAGTATTTGTCGATGATTCTGAAGCAGTGACAGAGAAATGTAGTTCAGCTGCATACACGCATCAGTACATGTAGCTATTGCTACAAAATTGGTTATGTGTGTGTCCTTATATATTTATATTGACTGTATGATTATGCATGCGTAAACTGTATCAAATTTGCGAAATCTGTGGTTTTCACAGTGGTGCTGTTGATGAAATTCTACAGGGATGTTACGCTATGACTTTGGGCGAGAGGTTTTCGATGTTTCGAAGGATCTTTCTTTCGAAATGTCTGTAACAAATTTTATAATTGACGTGGTTAACACCCAAGACGATTTGAATATTGTAAAGGTAAAGCAATCCCATTACAGGCCTGGACAGACCCTTAGGGTTCCAGGAGGTTGAGGCTACCAGATTTCTAGACAATCGGCACTTGAAGGTGGTAAGGTTGTCAGCCCTACGCACCAGCCGCCTTTACCCCCCAGGAAATATTCCTGGTACTCATTTCTGTTAGAGGCTGAGTCGACCCCAGAGCCATAGTGCGACCGAAAGGATTATGTCAATGAAAAATTCCAATGACACCATCGGGAATCGAACCCGCGCCCTTCCGGTTTGTAGCGCAGTGCCTCAACCAACTGCGCCACCGCGTCCCCTATTTGAATATTGTACGTGAATTTAATTCTTCTCAAGCGATTTCAATTCTCTCAGTAAAACTTTATTCGTTTGTGAGAAGCTACGAGTCGTTCATGTAGTGAGATTTCATGTCGTTTGTGGGACGTGAATGTTATTGCCGTCTTCACAAGAGCCTCCTCCCAATCCCTATTTTGAGGCTGACGTATCCCCTTTACGTTCAAAAAAACCCTATTTTGCAAGGTCTGTTTAATATTCTTCTCCCATTTATGCGTAAGTTTTGTAAACAGTTTCTTGAGTTTGTAGTTTAAAATTCAGTCTGTCTCTCATTTCTCCCATGCGTGCTACGTAACCCGTCCATTTCTTACTTATCGAGTTGATTATCCCAGTACTATCTGACGAAGAATACGTGTGATGACGATACACACCATTCAGGTTTCTTCAGCTTTTTTTTGCCTTAATTAAAAAGCTTCTCACCTCTAGGGCAGGCGTGTAGTATATTCGTCAGTTTATGAATCGATGAGGATACGGAAACCGCTGTAGCCTGTGTTACAGCAGATATATGAATTTTAGAATTCGTGCAGGGGGACGAGGGAAAAGTATGAAAATCATTGGTCGGTTAAGTCTACATGACCACCGTTCGTATTTGAATAGGAACATCTGAAATACTTATCGCGAGTATTAACTACTACACCTCTACGTTTGATATGTAACATACATGTGTAGAGGCTAAGACACTTAGTTTATGGTTGAGTGGTTGAGTTATACTTCGTATTTACGATAACACAATCAGGTGTCGGCGGTGGAAAACAAATGACGATTCAAGTTAGTTCCGATAGCACTACCAGATGGCAACAGTCAAATGGAAGTCTGAATCACTTGGGATAGCAAAACCAGATGCCAGCTACTGCTTCGCCACCGACTGCAGATCTTCCACTAACACGAGCAATCGCATAGTTTTGGGTAAAATTTTGAAAGGGAAGTAGTTGGGTGCGTAAATACAATGCCAGTGACGAGCCCATATCTAGTTATTATGCAATTATGTACAGTTCGACGCAGTCTTGTTGCTTTCTGCTTTGAACTGTGTGGAGTGTATTTGGAGTACTTGCCTTCACCAGCCGTGAAAAGGAAAGTTTCAGAAGCCACGCGTCAGCTCGCGTCACTGAACCGTGGATCGGGCGCTTGCAACGGATGTCCCATTCCCTAGGGATGACCCAAGATATCGCATTTACTCGTTCTGTGTTCTGCCAGACGCCAGCCGAGAAAGCATAAGCAAACCTTTCTACGAAAGAGAAGATGTGTAGCAGAGAGCGACGGTGGGGAAAGCAATTTGGTCGCTCGAGGCTTGCCACTTTGGTGAATGACGTTCACAACCTTTGAAGCTAACCGCCCCCCCCCCCCCCCAGAAAAAAAAACGGGAATAAAGGAAGGAGAGAAATACTAACTTCAAGTTCTGAATTGACTCACCGGTTTCCAGAATGTAAGGGTAAACAGACAGCTGGTGGCGAATTATCTTCGTGCTACAGAATCTTTGTTTTGCGTCTGATTACGCAGAAGCTGGAGAAATTTCTTACGCCAATGGAGTCCTGTGATTTAACAAAATGTCCACAGAATGTCACCGTTTACCCATCTCTGGCGAACGTTCAGTTGCGTACAAAATTCACGCCTTATCCACCCTTCATGTCGAGGTCTATCATGTAGTTTATTTCTCTGCAGCATTCGTGTGTGGCCTTTATATTCCGCTAAGAGTAAGCCATATCCACCCTTCATGTCGAGGTCTATCAAGTGGTTTATTTCTCTGCAGCATTGGTATATGGCCTTTATATTCGGCTCAAAGTAAAAATTGTCCAGCCCATGTCGTATTTTACAGAATTGCTCTGACAGTTTCAGATGTTACTTCGAATTGTGAAGTTTCTCCTAATTTCCTAACTCGTGTTACCCAATAAAATATTTTCTCGGGCTACCAGCCCCATCTGGTGGTTGAATTGCGAGTAAAGCAACGTTTCGAGGGGTGTCTTTCTCCTCGTCGTCAGGGACCTGACTGAACCAGGTTACTCACCATTCAACCACCCGACGCGGCTGCTGGCACGACAATATTTTATTGAATTTAGTCGCCGTGAAAGCTTCAAATTATATACAGTCTGTTTTTCTTCTTTATGGGCTCCAAGAATTCCTATCAGCACAACATCCGATCCTAATGCGTGTCACTCGGGTGTTGATGATTCATTTCTTATTATTTATATTTATTTATATCATATTTATATTTCTTAGTAATTTTCTGCCCCTATCTTTACTGGTTTGACGTTGATTACAAACTGTCGTCTTAAAAAAATTCATTGGCGCGCATAAAACGTAATTCTATTTTTCATTATAATGTCCCGCAAAATCCATAAGAACGAGACACCCTGAAAATGGAGAATAACTCACGTGAGTTGGACCTTGTAAATCTATAAGTGTATATAGAAATGTGCTCGCCTTAAGGACGATAGAAGAAATTAATTCTGAAGCCATGTAGGAACCTCCACAAAGGTTTAACTGCACGTTTTCTGTACATAACAAGCAACACATTAATTACGTGCCGCTGTACCCCTCAAGCAAACTGAACTACTTTCTACTGTACTACCACCGAAACATCATAAAGGAAAAAAATATATACCAGCCGTCTGTACCAAATTCACATACGCTACCCCAATTCTAATAATTTGAACTGCTACGTTTTATTATTGTTATACATTCAACACACATATACACTTATTCAAATTTCTTAAGTTACACTAATATATAATTTTATAAAACTTCATTGAACATTATAATTCAAGCTGTGTGTTTTGAACGTTATGTAAATTATACAACAGTATATATGTGAAGTTGGAGCTGTAAACATTTCCTTTTTTTTTTGTGATCAGAGTAATAATGGCTACCGTCATTTGCCGAAACGTGTAGCTTGTTTTATGTGTAAAACAAAGATGTGTTTGGCCGGACTATGTTTGCATTTCTTGTTTTATTTTGAACACAACTGTGATGAATCACATTAAGAAGTACAACTTTAATTTACACGCCTTGACGTAACATGTGCAGAAAATTAAGCATCAGTCACTTTCTCCTGACAGGAACGCAGTTTCTTTTACCAAGTTAGAACTGGGGAACTTCAAATTCTGATATTCGTAATGGGTAGTGGCTCATATGAAATTCCCATGTGTTCAGTTGTTTCATGTCTTACGCATTATACATTAACCCTTTAAAGACGAAGTGTATCTGTTTTATATAAGGACTCAGTGCGTACCGCGCTGTAAACACTCTCCACTTCGGTTATAAAAACCAGTCTCTTAATGTTTTATAAGGCAAAAGTTGCTGTTTGTTCTGAGATCCGTACAAAACACATAAACGCAATGTGGGCACCACGTAGAATTTTTTAATGTTAAACCTGGTCGTACGTAAAGTTACCGCTAGGCTTTAAAAGGTTAAATGTACTCTACTTAGGAATTTTCTTCACCAAACCTTTTTCTACGTGTGACGCCAAATGATGGGACTTACTAAGTTAAGGGATACATCACAAACTTTTCGTTAATCGTCAACAAAATGAAACTAAGAAATGTTTTCTTTCTGGTACAAACGTAATACTCCCTCACACAGGAAGGGAAATACGAAATGAGATTCAAGCTACTTCTCCTTCTTTCTTTATTCTGTTGGAACCCCGGGATTGGAAGTGGAGGGACACGTGATGAAGCTGCCATTTGCTTCTCCTAACGAGCCCCACGTGGAATGAAAGAAATACGAATTCGGAATTTCCATGCACTGCAGAACGAAGAAAGCGCCTTACAAGTGATGTACATTCAGCGCTATAAGCGATGTGCGTTTTCTTTTTAATTGTAAATTTCTAGCTCCATGGGGCTGCGGCGTCTTTTCAAAAGTTATTCGTTTTTGATTGAATGGCGAAGAAACTCAGTACTTTTATGGGAACCGGAGGTTCATTTCCATGTCACAAAAACCTCTCATTGGACCCAGTTATTATCCAGTTCAGTACAAACTGCAGTCTCATATTGCGCATTTTAATTCTTAGGGCCAAGGGAGTATCACCCCTTGTTGGCTGTACGATACTACATATTTCGACATAGTGACAGACAATCCGCGTATTCGAAGGCCGTCTACGTCAGCCGAAATCAGATGACACGCCATTGTTATGCATAAATGATTTCTATCAGGTGTTTAATCCACAGACGTTTTGCGCGAAGAACATTTTGGTTTCTATGCCCACACCAGACTGTCTGTTTGTGCTGAACAAAATCTACAATACGATTGATTGGTGTTGTTGGTCTAAGCATGTTCCATTACGTTCTGTAATTTTAAAGGAGAGTAAAGTTGCCCTGTCCACGCCATGAAGGGTACTAGATGGGGATGAGTGGTCAACTTCACGCCCGAGTTGCATTATCACCGGGGAAGAAATCTGTTAACCAAGGAACAGGAAGCTGGGTGGGCCCTATAGACGATCTGGACGGTTTTTGGAGAAGAGAAATATCTCTTAGCCGTGCCGTCGGATTCATACAATGAATTCATACTTTGAATTTGTCTAAAGACATTTTATTAATGCAGAGTGTAGACCGATGTGCCTATTAACCTTTTAAAACCTAGCGGTAACTTTACATAAAACCAGGTTTAACATTAAAAATATTCTACGCGGTGCCCACATTGCGTTTATGTGTTTTGTACGGATCTCAGAACAAACAGCAGCTTTTGCCTTATAAAACATTAAGAGACTGGTTTTTATAACCGAGGTGGAGAGTGTTTACAGCGCGGTACGCACTGAGTCCTTATATAAAACAGATACGCTTCATCTTTAAGGGTTAATTCTGTCAGCGAAGTTATGACATTAGAGTAACACGGCGACGTGAAGTACCTGCTATTCTTTACAACGTTTTCTAAGTCCTGATATGACCAATGTGTATGCACGTATCATCCCTGTGCCTCAGGGCTCTGATATAGTTCTCTTCCGCCTTGTAAAATTTTGCTTGTCAGGTTTTTTTTTGAACTACCTGCAGTTACTGCCTAATTAGCAGGAATTCATTTCGCTGGTGTGTGCAGATTTTGACTTTAATTGGAGACTTAACTGCAGGCATTACGTACTACAAAGAATCAACACGTAAAACTTGGGAGTCATTTTATTCATTACGAGCAAGACAGCAGCAGTGGAAATGGTTGTGCTGCTGCCGTTAACCTTTTATAGCCTAGCGGTAACTTTACATACCACCAGGTTTAACATTAAAAAATTCTACGTGGTGCCCACATTGCGTTTGTGTGTTTTGTACGGATCTCAGAACAAACAGCAACTTTTGCCTTATAAAACATTAAGAGATTGGTTTTTATAACCGAAGTGGAGAGTGTTTACAGCGCGGTACGCACTGAGTCCTTATATAAAACAGATACGCTTCGTCTTTAAAGGGTTAAAGTTGATGACGGGAGTGCTTCCTGTGTATCATTTCCGCGAGGGTTTGGATCATATAAATACATGCTGACGAATTTATCCAAACTACATGATGATGAAACCATGTTTCTGTTTGTACACAAATGTGTGATAATACGTAGGCAGAGTGTGTCTGAGGCAGTTTGGTCTAAGAGGGAGGCGGTAACGGGAGGATGGAGAAAATTGCATAATGAGTTGCTTTGTGATATTTATTACTCATCAAATTAGGGTGATCAAATCGAGGAGAATTAGAGGGGCTTAGAGTGTAGTATGTAAGGGGAGGAGAAATATTCATGCAGGGGTTTGATTGAGACACGTGAAGGAAAGGGACCACTTGGAAAACCTAGGCGTACATAAGAATATTATTAAAGTGGATGTTAGTGAAATGGGTTGAGAGGGCTTGAACCTGATTGGCTGAGGATAGGAACAACTGGCAGACTGTTGTGAACGCGGTGATGAACTTTCGGGTTTCGTAAAATTCGGGGTACTTCCTGACTAGCTGATGAAGTATTTGGGTCTTCAGAAGGACTCTGATCAGTGAAATTACATTTTAGTTCCTTTCAGCAATGAACTGCTGCGTTCTCTTCAGCAGCGCAAGTGGTCAGTGCGGCTCAGGGCCTCCCCTTACTCAAGACGCCCGAAATTTATTTGTAGACACAACTGACCGGCGCTCGGCCTGTTGGAAAGCTACCACATGCGAAAAACAACACAAACATAGTTCCGACGCTTAATTGTTCGTAAGAAATTTGATTAGAACATATAATATTTTCTGAATAATGCACTGCCAGTGGTCATCAGTGTATAACTTCAGCAAATCATAAGGGATTCCCCAGCTTTTTGTAGACAAACTAACGGAAATTATGAGATATCTAAGTATACAATTGTCCGATTTTCTTAGTTAATTTAGTCCTCCGGTGCACTGCGCTGACCGTTAATTCTTCACACTTTGCCTGCCTCGGTACACTGTACGGTTCTGAATTCATTTACGTGCAGTTTAAATTATAAACACCTCCTTGTTGGGTATTACTTGGAAATTAAACCCCATCGTCATTGAGGGGTTAACTACGGCCTCGCCAGCATCTTCAGTTACATGGTGAGGGGTGGAAAGTTTATTATGAATAGTGAATTACGAAACGTGCAGTGAATATAACGTGATCTCTTTCATTATATTTGCGAAGACTTTTGAAATGTGATTGAGGGAAAAGGTGAAATAAATCAAGCGTACCACCTGCTCTCCCAGCGAAAACTAGAATCTTGTATCTCTCAAATACACTGTAACTCCAATTATCCGGAATAATTGGGACCGCCAGCCGTCCGGATATGCAGAAAATCCGGATAATTGGATTTTTCTTTGAAAGTAGGCTACAATGGCAGTTTAAAGCGGAAAACAATTTCTATAAACGACTATTTTTAGGCTACATATTATTTACATACAAATAAAACATTAATACATGATTTCTTATATGTATTTGAAAAACAGGGAAAAAATTTAAGCCATAAAAAAGATGTAGTACAATTACACTAAGAACATGTTTGACTTATAGATTTACTTGGTGAAGTCAAGGATTTATGGATCCAATAACTGGTAATTTCAAGGCACATTCGTTTTGTAGAATTGTCGACAAAGTTACCTGAAGGGCCAAGCCGATCCGGATAATTGAAGATCCGGATAACCAACGTCCGGATAACTGGAGTTATACTGTACTAGCTGGGGCATTAACCGCCACCCCCAAGCTCTAGTGCTCCATTTCGAAACATTAATACCAGGATACCCCTCTCCATTATCTTGTCACAACTCCAGCCGCCAGTACGACTAAAATTACGCCAAGGCCGTGTTTCCTAGATGAACTGAGACTTACACAAAGGTTCCCGCGTAAGATAATGTAGGATTTCATTTTGTAGAGTGTTTTGAAGCTGCCCCTTGGGGAACACAGCCGCAGAGCTGCATCGTGTGACCCTTTCGGTTGCATGCATCATGCGAGTCTCATGATCCCTGACCCTGAACTTTCCGTATTCTTGATGGCGCTCGTCATCGCTGTAAGCAAAAGCAAAGGGAATGTACCACTTTCCGACCAACATCTGCTTTATAGCATTCCCTGTTAATCACACCAGTAATTCTTTCCTCTGACAGTAATTTGAACCATGGTAGTTACTGTATATAGTACATGCCTTAACTTTCAAAGACCCTGAACTTTCAATTGGACGCTTTTCATCCAGTTGTGTGTAGAGACTTACATAAATAATGCTGTGTATATCGTTTGACACAACCTGTATTTATTATTATTATTTTTTCAAATGCTACGTGTTTCGATCAAGCTGATTATCACCAGTCGTTTGTTTATACAAAAACCTAATATTCAACGTAAAAATGGAAAATTTTGCATTTAGACACAAAATTAGATATGGTGAACAGAATATTCTTTTGATGTTGGTTGATACAGTTGTTATTTCAAGGTTTGATTAAATGTTCAGAGATTTACTGCCTAGGGGATGGGTAGACGATCGTGAATAGTCGGTAAGGATCTGGAAGTGGGCAGTCCTGACTTTTAAAGGTCTAATCTCAACATTCACCAGCGACAATTACAATGACCACGTAAAATTCGAGAGACGAACTCAACTAACAAAAGTGTATAAAAACTTTTTTACCAAATTCTCATGAAATTTTTGAGGTGTTTATCGGTAATAATTTTAGTAATGAAAACAGTGTATTCTATAAAACATAAGTCGGCCTATATTTCCAGCTATAGAAATAATAATGTGCATTTGTATATATGCATGCGAATATACACACGTGCCTCTATATACTTTCATGCTTATTTGAGTGGTCTGGTGCTATTCTGTAGTTTTGAAATAGTCTGCCTAAAACCACGTATAATTTAAAATACCGGAAAATCATTCGACAGCAAGTCACGGGGGTGCGTGTCATGTTATACAGTTGCCCTAGGGACGTTAATTAAAAATACAATAATCTGTTCTCGGAAAAGACTCCATGTAATTATAGATTTTTTTTCGTATTTCGTATGTTACAAAATATTTCAACGAAATTTTCAGTTCAGTATTTATCTGATGTTCAATTTTGTTTCTTCTCGATTTATTTAACGAAATTGCCAGTAGCTCGCATAGTATGTAACCAATGTTACTAATGAACGACTGAAAAAGCAACTATTTATTAAAATTAAACAGTGCAACTGATTTTAATACATAGTTATTCTGACGGGTTGTCGTTGGTAACTTTGTTGACATAAATTAAAACAAGATGACCCATGTTAATCTAATAACATATAAGGCCTTTACCTCTTCCAGTGTCCTTGTTTTTTCCCCTTTTATTTTCTTTTTGTCATTCTTCTTGGCCTGCTTTATCCTGAAGGAGAATGCGCTTTATTTTTTCGAAACGTCGGTGCCTGTTTACCAGCCCAAAGGCACAACATCTCAGTAGACTCGAATTTGCACAAAGAAACCCTGGACCCAGGGACTGGCTATTCAGTCTGAGCTTTGTATATAATCATGTTGCATCTACAAAATATACCGTGAACACGTCGTCTCATTTATCATTAATAATTAGCTTTGTCATTCGTATCCATGTAAATTTTGCACTTACAGGAAAAATATTTATTATCTGCACCTTAAGTAATAATGAGTTCCATCGCATTATTTTTACGGGAAACTCTCCGTGATTACTGATTGATTCACAAATTATTTTGCAGCGCATTTACTCTTAAAAGAGGGTATCGTCCCTGTAGTGAAATGCAGTAATGGCAACACGCATATTTGACATTGGTCTGTAGTTCTTTCCTTTAGAGGGATGTGTGGATATAAATAATAATAATTGCCCTGGGAATCTTCGCTTAAAGCCAAATACAATGCAAATAAAAAGCAGTTTCTGATGTCCGAAATTTTTTTGCCAGTACAAACTTCTCTCACACTGAGGGAGGAACAAAGACTGAGGGTGTTCGAGAATAGGGTGCTGAGGAAGATATTTGGGCCTAAGAGGGACGAGGCGACAGGGGAGTGGAGAAGACTACATAACGAGGAACTTAATGAGGTGTACTCATCACCAAATATTATTCGGGTAGTCAAATCGAGAAGAATGAGATGGATGGGGCATGTAGCACGTATGGGGGAAAAGAGAGGTGCATACAGAATTTTGGTGGGGAAACCTGAGGGAAGGCGACCACTTGAGAGATCCAGGCGTAGATGGGAGGATAATATTAAAATGGATCTTAAAGACGTGGAATGGAGCATGGACTGGATTGAGCTGGCTCAGGATAGGGACAGGTGGCGGACTGTTGTGAATGCGGTAATGAACATTCGGGTTTCATAAAATGCAGGGAATTTCTTGACCAGCTGAGGATCTGTTAGCTTCTCAAGAAGGACTCTGGTCCATGGAGTTAGTTAGTTAGTTAGTTAGTATACAACCTTACCATGATTCACAACGTATTTCTGTGATAAGGTGCAAAAGATGTAAGTTTTAACGGTTGAAATACAGCAGCAGAGGATTTTGGCATTGGTCTTGTCAGACACTAAATAAACTTATATCAGAATGGTGTTCGGGATATCTCTTGCGTAGCACAGAAAGCTTCAAGCCTTTATGCAGTTAAAATGTCTGCATCAGTGGGATAGAAAATACCCTACATTATGTGTTCAGTCTTGTGCAATCATAGCTTGTTCAGGCGGTGATCATCGCGGATTCACGTTTCGCACTGTTCACATATTTTTGTTTGCAGACTTAATCTCAGGGTGGAAGGGAACGTAAGCCTTAAGCCTGTACACATTCTGCTCTATCAGACACGACATGCGGTGCGTGTGAGTGAGTGAGTCCCATTAGCAGGACAGAGCGTGTCCACATCAAAGGAAACACGTGACGATGGGGTGAGTCCGATGTGAAAAGTGACAGCTTCGTATAGCCTTCTGCAAATACAGGGACGAATGTTGTTTCCACTCCAACTTTTGTTTTCGGCCGTTGCTTATCGGCATGGTTAGGTTCCGCTGGAATTAAACCGGAACCTTGGGAATAAAACTGTAATGTAACTGACTAAAAGCTGTATACTTTGAAATGCTTTTAAATATTATGAAATTTGACCCTTCTTTTTTGACATAGAATTCTTGTACATTGTCTGTGAAGCTGTTCCCGTATATGGATTATCGCTTTTCTCTTTAACCTTTTAAAGCCTAGCGGTAATTTTACATACCACCAGGTTTAAAATTAAAAAATTCTACGTGGTGCCCACATTGCGTTTATGTGTTTTGTGTGGATCTCAGAACAAACAGCAACTTTTGCCTTATAAAACATTAAGAGATTGGTTTTTATAACCGAAGTGGAGAGTGTTTACAGCGCGGTACGCGCTGAGTCCTTATATAAAACAGATACGCTTCGTCTTTAAAGGGTTAAATTTGTTTGTCGATATCTGTTTGTTATGTGTGTATTCGCGTTGATATGGTGTATTTTTGTAAGTATCAGGACGTGTGTTTAGAGGACGTAAATATAGCAAAGTACATTTTCACTATGCACACGCCAACGGAGACTCGGTTGGCTCGTGAACGAGGGTCTGTGTATTTCGTTTCATTTTGAAATTCGGGTTTCACGCTAACATATAATTTCACCTGTTTCGAAAATGGAGCCTAATAAGTTTTATCTGGTGGAATGCTACGTGCAAAATTAATGCGGAACTCAAAGGGTTTAATGCATCAGAGGTTCAATGACTTCAATTTAAAGAAACGACTGTTAAGTAGCTTTGTGCCCTGTGAGAATGTGAGGCTGTTGTGGCGGCAGGCAAAGGGAAGAGAAGAGGCTTTTGTTGCTGTTCATGTGTGAGAAAATTTAATCAGTTCAGTCGAAAAGCTAAAGGTTTATCACGTGGAAATTTCGCAGGTAAGTTGCTGGAGTATGCTGTGATTTTGCAGCATCCTTTAAACGCTGCTGCAAACGATAAATCTCACGTGCCGTTTCCTAGACGCGGGCTGCTCAAATCACAAAGCATCATCACGCAGTCTGTCTTACGACAGTTCCATAGCCTTTTCCAAAGCGAGTTCTCCAGAGAATGCAAACTAGTGCTTCCTCTTTCAAGTTACAGTATCTTCTCGTTTCCTGAGGGTCGTCGAGTAGCTGCTTACGCCTTCTTCCTCGTTTGCTCGTCCCTTCTATCTTTCCTTCAATAACGTGTTTTAGAAGGCAGTTCCAACGCAAGATATGTCCAATGAAGTTAGCTTTGATTCACTTTATTGTATATGGAATATACCTTTCCTCCTTGACAAAATGGTCTTTTATTCCGACTTCTGATCATCAAATCTCATGTTATGTTAGGAGAACAGGGGATATTAAAATTAGTTTAAGACATATACGATTGTCCGTGTTGTAGGTTGAACTGGGTCATTGTACGCTCTAATGTTCGACACTCTTAAGGACAATCATGACCATTCAAAGATATGATTATCACAGTATTTTGAGAAGGTAGAATTATTACTGCCGATCACAGTGGCCGCGCGGTCTAAGGCGTAGGTCTGCAGCCGAGCGCTTGCTGGGATCGTGGGTTCGAATCCCACCGGGGACATGGATGTTTGTCTCTTATACAATGTTTGTGTTGTCAGGTAGAGGTCTCTGCGACGGGCCGATCCCTCGTCCAGAGGAGTCCTACCGACTGTGGTGTGTGTCTGAGTGTGATCAAGTGAAAATAAACAACCGCGACACCTTCTGTGAGTAGGTAGAAAAGGGAAGGACTACGAAATGTAGAATTATCACTTCTACCCGCTATAAAATGTGCACGGAGTTATTGATGTAATGTAGACTGAAATACATTCACCTGAACCATGAATACCTGATTCTAGTGCCTTCGAGCTTGATATGTCTATCGACATTTTTAAGTGCATAAATCGCCAGTTACTGGTCAAATACTGGCAGAATTGAGCCAGACAGGGGGTAGAACATAAACCTACGAATTTTGTTTAGAATGGGGAATTTATTTACGACGAAAACAGTCTATGAATGTGCCAACTTACAAGGAGAATGATAAAACGTATTTAGAACTTACCGAGGCACGTCATTATTATCAAATGCATAAAAATCTTATGCAACGTTATTGTGCCTAGCTTGGCTGCTTATGCAGACAAACCTGCGGGGGTTTATCGTTGCGGATTTTGATACAGTAGAATTACTGATCAGATATTGCGCATTTGTCAGAGATACCGTATCTGATAACAGCCTTATGTGAGGTTTCCCGCCTCTGAAAGTATAAATCGTATGGCATGTAATTTACTGCGAAAATATGAACCACTCAGTATGTCATAATTGAGTGCAAACAGGTGCGCTCCGTGTTCATGTTACTACATGGGAATTCTGTAAACGTCAGTATTTATTAAAAGCATTTCAATCAGTCGCTTTATTAAATGATCAAATTAGTGTAGCTCATGCATATTATTGTTGTAGTACCCGTGGATCTAATCAACCATACCGTATCATCACAGAACATGTAATGGTGTCATTCGAGTTATTTAGATTATTTCCATGCAAGATTTGTACAGTGGCCTGATGGGGCTGTGTGCAAGGGCAAAAGTTGGGCCCCATAAACTAGACATTTCTGACACATAGTGTTATAAAAATGTACATTAAGTTCAAAACGCCAATGTAAAGAATTTAATTGGTATTTTAACTGGGTGGAGGGGGTGTATTCTCCCAGTGATATGTTACATCCGTGATTTTTGTTCTAAATACCAAACTTCATCACGTCTGTTAAGTATTATAATTTGAAATTAGTTGAACCCGTTATAGGTACACCACGTGCTGGACACAAACAGAATGGAAAGCACGCGTAGCATCTGCTACAGAATGAATGCTCAGATAAATTGCTGGCGAAGGATGACGTCAAAGTAACCTAAGCTGTAGAAAACGGGGCGTTTTGAATATTTATAAGAGAAGTCATAAGAAAGAAGACTTTATTGATGTGGACCCCGGTTTATTGTACGACCTGCACATATGTCCGGCACGCCACTGGACGCAGCAGTGTAGTGAAGTTATACAGTGGCATCTCGTCAGCAGTAACCACATGTCTGGGAACTTCACGCCACGTCACCAGAGCGCGGGGCACATCATAATATGAAAGACCTGTTAATAAGTCCTTTCGAAATACTGAATGACCTAGACACTTTAGTAAAATGTACATACGTATGCGTAAATTTCTTTATTACGTACTGAATTTATATAAATTTTACCTGCTTTGAACTGGAGTAAATGAATCATTAAGAAAAGACGTGCAGTTACTGATACCGGTGTTAACAGGTATAAAGCGGAACATTCCCCTTAATTGAAGACATACCTCTAGATGGGAGGATAATATTAATATGTATCTTCAAGAAATAAGACGGGGACGTGGACTGGATTGATCTAGGTTAGGACAGGGACAAATGGCTGGCTGTTGTGCATACGTTAGTGAAGTTACAGTTTCCATAAATGGAATGAATTTCTTGATTAGCTGAGAAATTATTGGCTCTTTAAGAATGACTCTGCTTCGAATAGTTATTTACGCAGCATACTTTATTTGGTCCGATGACACTTGTGACATTGGACTGATTCGTTTTCGTGTGGACTTTGAGTCATTTATTTCCACGAATGATGATAATTTCAGTTGCAATTCCGTCACTGTTAACTCTTCTGCTCTTGGGGCCACGCTGAGCAATAAATTTCATAACATCAACACACTACCGCCTGGCGCTCGTGCCATCAGCATTCAGTTGTTTACCTTTGCGTATTTATACCCATTAACAGCGTTCCCTCTGGTCATACAGCTGTCGAAATACCTCTTTTTTTTTTTTGTAAATTTCGCTACTTTCACATCATGTGACTCTAAAATATTTTATCACTCATCATTTTGTACTTTTTCGATTATTATTAAACGCGCTGCATTTTATCACTACTTGAAAAACAAGGAAAGACAGTGAAATGCAAATGACAGAAATACATGTTTTACGCCCGACTTATTTTCTATTGCTACCAACATAACCATTCTTATACAAGCGAGAAGTCCCACACAAAATCGCTAAGAATGCTTTTGGCAAGTACGTAGTCTGAAACCTGAAGTGCACCGCTTTGGCTGTTGTACCCATTACTACGAAGAAGTGGGTTCACGCCCGTGTTTTAATTACAAGTTTCGAGGGTGACCACGCACGGGAATCTGTGTGACAGAAGAAGTGGATAGATTCATGCATGGCGGCAAACTGGCACAGTGAATTCTGCGCTGCTGACCTCTGTAAACCGACGACTTGACCGAGTTGATGTGCCTTTGTGCAGAGCCGTCAAAGCCCTTTCGTCTATAAGAGGCTTGCTCTCAAGCCGTTCCTTGGCTTTTTCATTATAAGAAAAAAATTGTTGAATGCTGAACAACTGACTTCACTAAGCATGTGTAAGCTAATGCTTCTTGGTATAGGACTGAATGCTGTGCCAGGATTCGGAGTGCGCCTTGTAGCTGCTCCAGCCCCAGGTGCTTTAAGCCTCTAAAGTTAAAATACAGTTTTCTCACTGTACTGTGTAATACCTGTGAGTTTGATGTGTTGAATTTAATTAACCTCCGATGGCGCTGGGTTCAAACACTGGTCTCCGCGCTAAGGGGTCGTCAACTCACCGCCTGGTACAGCGGCAGCGGTGACGTTCTGACGGACACGAGAATGTTCTTTTGTGTGCTTGGATGAATAATGTGTGTAGCTTAACCAATCTAACCACTGCAGTCTCTTTATGTGTAACACGTAATGGCCGTCGAAAAGTGAAGGGACGTACTATTCAATTATGTATTGTTATTTTATATAGTCCGTGTTAAGTGGGTCCCTGTCACCACGGCATGGCGCGTCTTGAGGTTGCGGCTGGAGGAACGGCTTCCAGTTGTGGAGGGTAGCTACGAATACATTGAATAAGCAGTCGCGGACAGCCGACAAGGGGTGGTCCTCCAGCTGCGGGGTTGGGCGAGGTGCTAACAACTCCTCGCCGTAAAAAAATTATGATGTTACGAAACAGTCTACAAAGCTTCGGACCTAGACTGATTCTTTGGTACGACCCCAGCTACGGACTAGCTGAGAAACTCTTAGCTTCCGAAGAAGGCCTCTGCTCCATGGAGTTAGTTAGTTAGTTAGTTAGTTATTTGATGTAGTATGGATGTCCAAACTCTCTATGGCAAAGGGCTACAACGGTTATTGTGTGCTGGTTCGCGGGTCGCACGTGGAAAAATCGCAGTAAGTGGTGTACCCAACCGCTTAAGCTGTTGTTTAAGTCTTATAGTATTTATACACAGAATACCTTACCATAGAACTCTTGAGGAGTTTGGAGGTTTCAAAAGAGGAGGACAAGTAATTCGCACTGCGGGATGTACACATGACCTTGTGCTGCTGGCTAAGGGAGAAACGGTCCTGCAGGGCGTGAGTGATGACGTAATTGAATTGGAAGATAATATTCAGTGGAAATTAATGTCGAAAAAATTAAGGTAATCAGAATCTCAAGGTAATCGTCCGCAGTGCAGATTGTGATAGATCAAAAACAACTGGAGAATGTGGAATATTTCAATTATTGGGGTAGCATTATAGAGGATAAAAATGTACACGTCAAATTAAACCCAGGATTTCCATGGCAAAAGCAGCATTAAACAAGAAGAAGGCTGTTTTTACCAGCAAACTGGACTGAAATTTAATAATGAAACTAGCACAGTGCATAGTTTTGTATGGTGCTGAAAATTAGACACTTTGGAAAGTAGATCGGAAGTGCCTGGAAAGTAGATCGCGCTGTGTGTAGAACTGGCTTTGGAAGAAGTTATGGACTTATCGTAAGCAGACTACGGAGTGCTACGTCGTTCACAAATGTGGCTGCGGGTAGCACAATACAAGCAGGCGGCCCGCGGTCTGTGTACACATGTTTTGTAGGGTAAACACAGTCTAATTATGACGTGAAGTTTTAAAGGTAACGTAAGGGTCAATCCGTAATATGAATGTTACAGAAGCTGGAGGTGAAGTTTTAGCTTTCGTGCGTGTAAGACTCCCAGGCAAACATATGCCTACATTCATTGCTATGAGACGGCGGAGTGGGAAGCCGGAAGCGGCCTCATTTCATTGTGCTCTGACACTCCTCCAAGCCGGCGATTCGGACTGGAGACTGGTTCAGACTATCCTCATGTTTTGTACATCCGCTGCTATGTCTGCCACCACCACCACCACCACCACCACCACCACCACCACCACCACCACCACCACCA
>BLKM01000606.1:309942-340459 GCA_013340265.1 Coptotermes formosanus
CACCACCACTACTACCACCACTACTACTACTACTACTACCACCACCAGCACCACCACCACTACTACCACCACTACTACCACCACTACCACCACCACCACTACTACTAATACTACTACTAATAATAATAATCCTTTAGTTCTACTTGAGGAAGTTGCCCAGCAAGCTTCGACATTACTTTTCTTATCAGAAATATTGTAAGAAAAGAAACTGTTTTTCTTTGGCTTTTGTGTTATAAAGAATTTCGCGTTGGTAGAGGGTGAGGAGAGTTGTTGGACTTTCGAAGGGAGGAAATATCTACCTTGAAGCTCCTGCGTAACTCTTTCTTCTATTGTCATTGTGTATCTGTCCACTTCTCTGTCAACTGAGCGCCGCTAGATGTGCAATGTAATAACAGCTTTGCTTCGCTACAACACCAAAGTTCTGGGCTTTGTGTGAGTGGTCAAACAAGTAAGTCGAACAGTGAAATGTAGAAATTGAAGCCAAAGAAGTAAGCCGAAGTTAAATTAAAGTTGAAGCAAATCAGGCGTGGGAAGTAAAAAGGAAAAGGATAGAGGGAAAACAAAATACTTAAAAATAGTTTTTGGTTCACGGCTGTACTAGATTTCTTCCATAACCACTTTCCACTAACCGAGTCCATTACATCATAAAGTTGCACAGCATTCTTCTGGAGGCAAAATACATAGTTACACATACAAGTGCGGTTTAGAAGATCGATAAGTTTACGGAAACACGCTGTGCATCAGCGCGTTTCCTGAGCCAGTTCAATCAAGTTTACAATTTCACTTTCTATCTTAACAAGATCCATTTCAAAATTATCGCCCAGACTACACCTGGGGCCAGCAATTACAGTGGCCGCCCCTAACAGAAATTGTGAACTTTAAAATTTCACAATTCTTTATCGAGTTATCGTATGTTGTACTGAGTAATGTGAAGCCTGTTGAGCTTGTAGAATGCAGTTTTTCATTTAAAATATTTATTTTGCCGTCCAGTTTTCTATGCCTTCGACTCTGCTGCAGGGGCAGCCGTACCACTCCCCCAGCTACGTCCCTGGACACCTGTATGTGGGATTTGTGGTGCGTGAAGTGGTAATGGGATAGGGTTTTCTCCGAGTACTTCACTCTTCCTTTGTCAATATCATTCCACCAATGCTCCAATCTTAGCAATTGACAGTATTTTAAAGTAAAACATTTTTTTAAAAAAGAGAAGGAGGTTTTGTCGGGTCCAGAACCATTCTGAAAGCGAGAAGAGAAAACGCTCGTAACGTTTCTGGGAACCGAACCACGGTAAAGCCCAGTAGGAAATTAAATTCACTAGCAGTATTGGTAATGTTTTCAAACCCTGAAGAAGGAAACAGCAGTTCCTACAGTCCAGAATGTACTTACAATATCACATCCCAGTAATATCTGTAGTAGCCAGCGTGAGAAACTCAAATCATTCACAGCTGAAAAATTTGGTTTATGTGACAGGAATACCAAAGTGAACTTGTAGTGAAGTGCAAGATTTTACGCTGATTGTCAGACCTTTCCACTGACTGGCGTGTCTTCTCGCGTGAGCAGGAGAGAAGGGGTGGGAGTTACTCTGCCCGACACCGAGGCTTCGCGTGTTGATTCTATCGGATCAGTTTGAGGCAAAGAAGAAAAACAAGTTTTGGAAGTAAGCAAATATTCTCCTTTCTCGAAAGTTACAAGTTCTTGTCTCAGTGCGACTTCTCTCAGTCCAAGAAGTGGATCTTGAATGTGTCATAAGTTTTACTTCTAACCGTGTTTGTCTTCTTTTGTTTCTGCAGTTCTGTGGCGCACATTTTAGCTGCAGAACTTAGCGGAACCTAAAATCTCTCTCAAGGTGTGGAGTATTCACAACGCATAAGTAGCCGAGGGAATTAGAGTTCCTTAGCCAAATAGTTATTACATTTGCTTTAAATATAAATGTATAAAATACAAAGGTTTTATGTCTGTTTCTACGAGAATCAGACGGTTTAGCATTTAAAAACAAAATCCGTCAATGGTCTATTTCTAAGCCAGTTTCATCCAGCTTACACCATGAACCGAATTTCTCTCCTTAAAGCCCGTGTGACTATTATCCTGCTATCTGTTTCTTGGTCCCTCAAGTCACCGTTTTACAAGAGATTTCCCAACAAGAAGTCTGTATTTTTTTATTTCCCTCATTCTTGTTTAGTGTGGAAACCACATTAAATTAGCTGAATTCATGACGTGTGACCTGTATAAATCAGGAAGATTGTCACACAACACTTGCATTCTTTATTTAACTATGACAAAAATCTTTTTATAAAGATTTTCTTGTTCAAGAATCAATGTGTGTTCCTCTCTCAAAGCTGCAATCTGTTTTCAAAATTTGAGTTGAGTCATCCCGATGTGTCAACTTTCGAACAAAACTATAAAATAAAACACAGTCAGACACAACACCACCAGGGATTCTGTATTAGCACATTACAGCGTTCCTGCGCACATGCGTCAGTGCAGTATGGCATGTTTCGGTTCGACTGAACTGTCCGCCGAGCTGTGTGACGCACGACTGCGAGGCTGTGATACGTAATAGTGAACAGACTTACAATCTTGGTGCACTAAATATTACAGCACTTTACAAGCTCCTGTATGAAATATATTTCTTTGTCTGTAGTACCCTCATGATGTAACGCAACTTAACAGAACCTTCCAACCTATACCGTCTAATATAGCTCTAGAAATATAGCTCTAGAAATATAGAACTGAGTCACTCTACGATCCCTGATTCTAACCCACACAGTTTGGACTTCAACATTATCCTTCGAGACGATATAACTGGAAACAACAGAAGAACACGACAAAATAAGGTTCAGTCACTCTATAGTCTCTTGAGGTTAATCCGCAAAGTTTTAAGGTTCAATAATATTGTTCAGAAAGCACAATATATATGGTGAAAAAGTTTAAATTTAATATATATTTTACCTTCGAATGTTTTATTATTTTATATAGCGCATTAGCGAGATCTCAGTAAAATAAGTTTTTTACGCTGGATGTATAGGGTTTGTATTTTACTGTGATGTACGTTGCCTGATGACGGTTCAGTCGCACCGAAACATGCCGTAATGCATCTACATATTAATGTTGTAATGTGCTAATGCAAACTGCATGGTGCTTTTGTGTCTGAATATGTTTCATTGTATAGTTTTTTTGAATCTGTTTCCAGTTAACGTACAGGAAAGTAACAACTACTGGTTTACCCCACGAACCGTAGACGTGTATAACGTCACCTACCTATTTATATGCGATGTGGAGAGACCCGTTATGTCGTGCAGGAAAGCTGTAGTCTGCCTGCCTCTCTGTTTGTAAAGAAATCACGGCTGTACCCGTACAATAAGCCTGATCATTACGCCTAATTCTGTGAAACCTAGTCACAGTGACATTATTTGCTTCTTAGCATGTACGTGTTTTGTGTTAATAATTTACTGCTTAACCTTTTAAAGCCTAGCGGTAACTTTACATACGACCAGGTTTAACATTAAAAAATTCTACGTGGTGCCCACATTGCTTTTATGTGTTTTGTACGGATCTCAGAACAAACAGCAACTTTTGCCTTATAAAACATTAAGAGACTGGTTTTTATAAGCGAAGTGGAGAGTGTTTACAGCGCGGTACGCACTGAGTCCTTATATAAAACAGACACGCTTCGTCCTTAAAGGCTTAATGCTGTGTGGGTTGGACATGTTCCCTGAAGACTTTAGTATTTTCAAAGTTAGTTCTACCTTTAGGTAATTATTACTATATCGAGACAGCCTAACACTGTTCATTTTCCAAGGTATTAAAATAAAAGAGAAATTTGTCTGTCCACGCCTTGGTGACATATAGGATGCGTGGAGGTATGGCGTCAGTCATTCTTAACTTCTGTACTAGAGAGAGGTGAGTGGTCAAAGAACACCCCTCTGATGCACTTTGATTCGCGTCCAGTCTTTGGAACCTCTTCAACTAAGAAGCAACTTGGAACTGTCCCTCCTTTACCGTGTGTTGTCTTTCGAAAAGGTTTTTGCCCACGAAATCCTAATTTACTTTCGGTCCACCATCCGACGTATTCCAATGTCGGGCTCATTGAAACCTGCCGCATTTCGCTGCTGCTACAATAAGAGGTGCTTTATACAAATCATTAAATTCCTCGTTACGTAACACCCTAAATATCCCACTCAGAACTTACGTTTAGTTCTAAGCATTTTTGGGGCAACTGATAACCAAATTTTATTAACCACTTTTGGTGGGAAAGTTGTGTAAGGTCAGTTATGTGGACGAAAAGATTTATGGCATATTCCATGTTACTACACAAATATTTTTTTTTGTGGAAATTGAGGAGAAAATATCTCATTCGATGTAACCTGTTTGCAGGGCGTAAGTTCAAAATCGATGCCTTTCGATTACGAAGCAATATTATCAACGTCAACACCGCCATGTTTGGTGCCGATTAGTAAAAATACCGTTTCATTAAATGGTAAGGGTTATTTTGTCATTGGCCTTTGTCCCTCGGGTTAAGCACGTGTTGTTTGCCTCTCGCAACGCGTTTCCGCAGGTGGCGGCATCCCGCTTGACACGTCACGTGGGCGCACGGAGTGACCGCGTGGTAGTGAATGCAGCCCTGCTACATGTTTACTGATCTAAATTGCTGACTTAATGAAGATGTCAGAGCACATAGCAGGCACTTCCGCACATAATCGTTTTGCGACAAGAGCACGCGTTGTCTGCATCAAGTGTGTAGCCTTTGATGATAATGGTTTGTTGATCGGAGAGCCATGACTTTATTGGAAATTGCACGTGCATGTTTTCTTGGAACCCTTTGTGCGGACAAGAACACTCGCATGTATTGCACATGACGCGTCACAGAGCAGTGACAAAGCCTGAATCACTACAGGATATTCTGTGAGGTTATTAATAATCACGTCGCCCACGGATGTATTGTGGCCTGCAGGCACTGATATTGCAACGCTGCATTCGGCGAGATTTTAGATTCTCACAGCGGCTACTAAGATCACAGTTTTGAGGTGTGTGACAGTCTGAAACGCACTGACATTTCAGAGGATCGTGTTGATTCCATCTTGACGACAGAAAATGGATACAGCAGGTTCAGCCGACACTTCGATAAATTTTTACCATAAGAATCTGAGCCTTATTTCACAAGGCTGTGATATTTTTTTTTTCAACAGTTTGCCTCCACAATGCTTGGAGTACATCACAGTACAACACAGTGAATGTCTGTCTGGGGCAGCCACATCTCATCAGAAAGATTTAGGATGATTATTCGATGTAACGCTAATAAAAGAAAGGTAAAGCTATGCCTCTACAGGCCTGGACAGGCCTCCCAGAATTTCTAGACAATCGGCACATGAAGCTGGCAAGGTTGTCAGCCCGGCCACCTTTGTCCTCCAGGAGATACCTGTGGTAATCATTTCTGTTAGAGGCTGGCTCGACCAGGACCATAGTGAGGCCGGAAGGTTTAAGTCATTCAAAAATTTCAATGAATCAAACCCGCAACCTTCAAGGATTGTAGCGTAGTGCCTCAACGAACTGCGCCACCGCGTACCACGATTATTCGGTGTGCCGCGCTAAATGTAACCAAAATCGCGCCACGGAATTTATATCCCATGGAATTATGGTGTAGGTATTGATTGCACTGTGGACGTTTATTTGAAGAATGCGCACTTCAGATTCCGGCTACGTTTTGGACTCTCCTGCCACGGCTTGCATTGACTAACTCAGACTCGCCAGACGACTGACAGACCTGTCGACATGGAGTGTGTCTCTTGGCAAGCCACGGTACATTTATTCGTTTCATTTGCGGTCATGCAGAACCATTTACATGTCCATGACTTCAGTGTCGACGCTGTAAATTGAGCGCATTAAACGAATCGTCGACCAGGAAGAGAATAAGGTATTTTGAGGCGCACGTTCTGGAGAAATCGGTGAGTCGGCCGCTTGAATTATAGGTCAGGACAAACCTAAAGCTTCTTGTCAGCTACAACTACCCTGGTGTTCCCACAGGTGTGAAATAAACAGGAAAAACTAGTGTGACCCTCCATTGTGTCGGTCGATGGTTGCACAGAGTTGCCACGGTGCTTGGGCGCCTCGTCACTTGCAGTGAATGTAAACACGGATGGAGTTCGCGTGCCATTTCTTGGCCATGCAATGAACTTTCTGTCATAATTTGTGTTGTTTGAACAGCAGCAGCAGTTATAACACTGACAGTACTTTGGCTCTTTAAGCCTTGAAAGACGAAAATTAACCGGAATTGTATTTACGTATTCATTTCCTCCCGCGCAGTAAACACAATCTCGGTTTAAAAATACAGTAGAACTCTATAGGAAATAAACGACATTGTTGTGCTTAAGTTTGGTAATCCCATAGTTTTATTAAAACAGACTAATTATATGTTCAGAATAATACAACTTCAAGAAGTAGCTTTTTATTGTTTTATTCACTACAACATGTTTCGGCCTTTCTTCTGGTCAGCATCAGGTACTTAATTCACAGTAGCATAGAAGGAACTCTTACGTAGAGGTTGCTGCTGCACATCTAATGCCTGTAATATCCAGTAATAAGATATTCCAATATTTATGAAAGGAATTAAATATTCTTTTTAACTAATTTTAATAATATAATTTTTATTCCATTATTGGGAATAATAATTTGTTATTGGATATTTTGCATATTAAATGTGTAGGAGAAGCCTGTATATAAGAATTCCTTTTATGCAATTGTAAATTAACTACCTGATGGTGACCAGAAGGTAGGTCGAAACATGTCGTAGTGACTAAAACAGAATAAAAGTTATTTTTTGTAGTCACGTTATTCGGAACGTATAATTAACCCGATATCGTCGTAATATCCGTAGAAATCACCGAAACGCCCTGTGTGGGTAGAACGTAGAATTTTTGAGTGTTAAACATTTTGGCGCATGAATTAACTATTGGGTCTTGAAAGGTTAAGGGGGCGACTGCATAAGGCGAACAAGTTAATCTGTAGACCCGCACAGTCTATATGGCGTTTACGGGGTCCGAGCCCTTTAGAACGGGAAGACGAAGCCCCAGGTTTATTTGCTTAACTGTTGGCAAACAAAGTTAGTTGCTACACATCTAGCTTCCAGTTGAACTGCTTAGAGAACAACAGACCCTGAGATATATCAGCTGTATGTTATAAATCTTTTATGCCAGATAAATGTGCAAGGAAATGTACCTGCACGATATCATCTTCTGTCTATACTTACGGAAAGTCATAATGATTCACCTTTTAAAGCCTAGCGGTAACTTTACATACCACCAGGTTTAACATTAAAAAATTCTACGTGGTGCCCACATTGCGTTTATGTGTTTTGTACGGATCTCAGAACAAACAGCAACTTTTGCCTTATAAAACATTAAGAGATTGGTTTTTATAACCGAAGTGGAGAGTGTTTACAGCGCGGTACGCACTGAGTCCTTATATAAAACAGATACGCTTCGTCTTTAAAGGGTTAATATATCCCAAAATGGTGTTACTGAGAAGAGCGTGTAAATTTAGATTTTTTTGTGTTTTAGCAAACAGACAGTTGACTCATGAAAACTGACCGTGTCATGGCTCGTGTGGTTAGGCGCCGGCCTGTCATCTCGGAGCTCCTATTCTATCCCAGACCAGGACATGTGGAATTTGTGGTGGACAAAGTTGACCTGGGAAAGATTCTTCTCCTGTACTTCGGTTTGTCCCTGCTTTTATCATACCATAAATGCTCCATATTTATTCGGTAATCTATTACAGACTTAATATAATCTAAACAACTGACAGAGTCTGTAAAAACAAAGTTAGTACCAATGCAAATTCCGACGAGTCACATCTCTGCCATTCTAGAACAAAACATCAATACTACCACATTAATTAAGGAAATGTGAGGAAACTTTATGTCTTGGAATCAGTCTAAATGTTGCATAATAAAGGCATTTTTGCCCCAAAGAGCAAACATATTGACTAAATCAGTAAATAAATTCTTAGCGATAGTAAGGTGCAGAAGTGCAGACCTCCGTTCTGTAGGCTGCTTATGTGAAGCAAAACATCTCTCATTTGTGTATTTATGTACGTGTAACACATGTATTTTAATATATTATGAACATGAGGACACAATTCATTGATCTACAGTACAGTCCAGCTGGTAATTACGTTACTGGAAATGTCGCAATTTAAAAGCAGACACGTGCGATTAGTGTTAATTGAAACAATCTTCCAAGCCCGACACGGACGAAAATTTAACCTGTTAAAACGAAAGTTAACCTGGCTTATATTTCAATATTTCCTTCGTACTGTGCACTAAACTCACCCCGTATAGGCTGTAAAAACCAATAAATTAACTCTGTTTACGTAAATGATCTCCACTTGTGCTAAAACGAAAACACAAAACACATAAGTGAGCTGTACGAGCAGATGGTAATATGTTTGAACATTGTACCTGATGGTGTGTAAAGCACCCAGTAGGCTTTAAATGTTTAAACAGTCTTGTATATTGCTGCTGAGACGCGTAGAACTATGTACCAAGTGTCTAACAAACTGCATTAAAATTGCAGCTGTCAGATTCTTTTTTTCAAATATGGTCAAGGTGCCCTTCTGAATAGAATAAGTTTTTCAAATCCTAGCAAGTAATTCATAATCTGTATCAACCAAAATACTATCAATACTTCATAGAAAAGATAGGAAGACACAAAATGCTGTTTGTCGTTCGTGACCTATAGGCTGTGTCCGATACACTGATAACAGTAAAACAGGTTACTGCGTGCTAAAGCAGGAACATTTGTTGCTATGGCGACCGGCAGTACCGTGATCTCGCAGCTTTCCTAATTCCGATCGCAAAACGTTTATTTGTCGTGACATCAGGGCTTTCGAGTGACTGTCCGTTCAGTCACAATTTCAATCAGCGAAGAGGATTATAGAGTTATATATAGTCTGCAGATTTGTATGGATTGACGCTATGTGCGTGGCAAAAATCGTGGTAGGTTCTGTTACTCAGCAAGTTATCTCTTTCGCCAATTCTTTTGTTTGAGCCTTGAGGCCTGAATTATAACGCAAACACAGCGTTGTTTTGTCGAAAGGAATGGGCAGCTTTAGGTGACAGAATTTAATGTTTTTCTATTTAACTTTGTAAATCTGAAGCAAATTTGAGATAAGTAAAAAAAAAATAAGTTATTCGCATAAGTCGCCAAAAACGCCTGTCCGCTTCTTCATGTGTGTCCGCCCGTCTTTCCGTATGCATCAGCTCGGCTCTTACTGGAAGGATATTCATGAAATCTGAAATTTGAGACTTTTATTAAATTCTCTCGACAAAACCCAAATTTGTTTAAAATCTGACCAAAATTTCGGGCTCTGTACGTTTATATTGCTCACAGCCGTACGAGACCTTCTTTGGCTCGACAACAATACAAATGCGAACGCATTGCTGCTTTACCATGTTAAAACTTTCCAATAATTCTGTATTGTTGACAGTGACTTGTAGCTGCGCAAAACGCGTAGAACGCACTGTTCCATACCACTTCAACAATGGTTACACAAACGCTCCAAACGTTACATTATAAATGCTGTGTCCTGTGTTGTTATTTGTTAATTGTGCATGCGGAATCTAAGATGGGATCGTACGATTCGCTGTTGCTACGTCACGTGGCTAAGTACATGTGGCGGACGGAGCTGGAGTCGCAGCTTTGCTTTCGGATGATTCAGAAGTCCGAAATTTTAAATATAATATTAACCCTTCAAAGACGAAACGCATTTTGTCTAAGATAAAGACTCAGGGCGTACCGCGCAGTAAACACTCTCCACCTCAGTTTAAAAGCCCAATCATTTTATAATGTGTAAGGCAAAAGTTCCAGATTGTTCCCAGATATGTACAAAACACATAAACGCAATGTGGGCACCATGGAGAATTGATTAAAATTAAGCCTGATAGTACGCAAAGTTATCGCTAGGCTTTGAAAGGTTAATAACAGGTTATAGCCAACGGCTGTCTAGTAACGACAATTCAGTACTCATAACTGCGTACACTAACTTTATTGTGAATTTCTGTCAAATTACGTGCCTTCTGAATGCGACATCTGGAAGCACACAACTACTAATATCATAATTTTGAAGGACCAGTCTGCCTTAATGAATTTACAAAATTACGGTATACGGAATATCGAAATAAAGTTTCGGAGATATACAATTACTGACGGAACTGCAAAAATCACCACCCAGTATTTAAGTTTAGATGAACAGATATAGGGAAATAAACATAATAAGTGACAGAAGGGAAGGCGAAAAAACGTGAGGAAGAAGAAAAGGCAGTGAGAGGATGGGGAAGAAAGACAAAAGATTAAGAATGTGAAAGAGAATCAAGAAAGATATGAAGGGAGGAAATAGTTAAGGAAGCGCAGAAATAGGTATATGTCCTTGTATTTCGGTTGGTAGATAAAATGTTAGCATATCCAAGACAAAATATAATATTTAATAGTGTTATAGACACAGCAATGTAGTGTTACGAACACTATTGTAGTGTTATAGGCACAGCAGTATAGTGTTACGAACACTGTAGTGTAGTGTTATAGACACTGTAGTGTAGTGTTATGTAGACTCTTCCTCTCGAACGTGCCATTTCTTATTCAGACACAGGGCTATGGAATCTGTGCTGCCTCGGACTGACATCCCGTTGACAGCCACAGCCCTCTCCTGTAAAAAGAAAGCTTACATATTAATGGGATTCCTTCCTGGCTGACTTTGTTATACGCCACTAGCTGCTCCACCCACGCACCTGTGGAATCATAATTTTTGTATAGCCCTTTTGACAGTTCGAACCTTAGAAAATGGAGCATAGTTCCTTATTTCCTTGTTTTTTTTCTTTTTTCATCCTAAGGTCAAAAAGATGACATGAGTCATATAGCACATGCAGGGAGAATTAAAGTGCATACAAAATTTTGGCTGGGAAACTAAAGAGAAGAGAATAGGATTACCTTTGAGAAGTGGGTGTATATCAGATGGTGATAGTAGAAATTATTTTAAATCAATAGATTGTAACACTGTTCACGGATTTAACTTCTCATTGCCGGCCTCGGTGCAATGTACGGGCCTTTAATCCTTCACGTGTTGCCAGCCTCGGTGCACCGCACGATCTAGAATGCGTTTAAGGGTACAACAGGTTAAAACTCCTTCCGTCCTCAGTATTATGTGGAATTTAAACCCAAGAGTCTTTGGAGGACTAAACTCGCTTAGGGCATCTTTCAAAGTATATGATTTGAAAACGGTTATTGTATATCAGGCTCAGTGGAATAAGGATATTTCTTTACCAGATAAGTCACAACTGTTCAAGAACGACGTCGCACCCTGTAGTTAGGTATTTTGTATCGCATATTTAAGTAAAGTCACAGACACGCCTTCTGCCACGCGGATACCGTGTACAGCGATATTTTTGGCGAGCAGTGTGTTTGTTGTTCAACTTATGGAAGAAGCAGTGACGTCAATGTTACAGACTGGTACTGTGGCCATATTTTGAAACTGGGGGTTGTGAAGTTAGCCAGAGTAAACTGGTAGAGTGGGCGAGAATGAAGAGTATTTTAAACGGATTAAGCTGTGTCTGGGGTAATGGATTTTCTTTCTGAGGGGAACTCAGGGATCTGGCTCCATCACAGCATGAAAACATGCCATGCGGCTTCTGTCTGTGCAAATTCACACGTGGCATTAACGGGGGACGGCGCACTGCGTCTCTGCCCCTTCTATCTCTCGTGCTGCCACGCTAATGCCTCTTCTATTTTCCCCCGCTTCACAGTTACTAAGCAATTTATAGGGAACGCTTTACCTAGCAAAATATTAATACGCATCAGACTTATTACACATAAACCGAAGTAACTCAGGTTTTAAAGTCAGTATATACAAACTTGACACTCGGGGTTATATCCTCGGCTGGGGTAAGGATCATTCTTTCCACTATGTATAGGCGGAATGTGAGAGTTTAGAAATCCTCCGATTCACTGAATAACGGGGTCATCTAACACAATATGCGTCTGATGTCAAACGCACCTCAAAGCCCCTTTGTAAGTGTTAATCAGACATAGGTCCTTATTTATTTTTGCCAATACCCTTTCAGATTTCTTACGTCGAAACTCATATGGCTGTAACCCTCTAAACCTGCATTAACCCTTTAAAGACGAAGCGTATCTGTTTTATGTAAGGACTCAGTGCGTACCGCGCTGGAAACACTCTCCACTTCGGTTATACAAAACCAATCTCTTAATAAAAATAGAATAGGAGGGTCCGTCTCTCAACCAACTATTTCTTTTTATTAAAAAGAAGTTAAAAACAATAAAAGTATAGATAGACAACCGGTTTCGGCATCAATTATGCCATCATCAGGTTAAATACGTCACAAGAAAACACGAAGTTTGTTACATAGTGGATGTAAGAGAGTGGTGATAGTTAAAATTTTAATCTACAAAAGAGAAGGCCTTCTCTGTACAGGTGCTTATATTAATGCGGAGCAATAATATATATAGTAATTATGTCTGGGGGGTAGTGGAGTTTTGATGTGTAACGGAGTATAAATATGGATCTATATGGATGGTCTTACTCTTTCGGAGATTCCTGTAGTCTTGAATCTTGACAGCCGCGCCGTTGTTTATGTTGTTTAGGGCGTGGGTTCTTGAAGGTGATGCTGGCGGCAGTTATGTGTGGTATCGAAGGTATAGAGTGAGGTTGGAGAGATGATCTTGTTCCTTTGTAGTATTTTGGTAGCGATTGGGTTTCTTTGCGGTATCCAGAAGATGTTTTTTTTCTTGTATTGTCTTGATGACACTGAACTTGTGTTGAGGCGTTTTACTGCTGTTCCTTGGAAGGAAAATTGTCTCTTATTGGAACTCACATAGTCATGACAGCGGCGGCGATTTGAATTAAGTTGTTTTGGCATGGATTCCTATAGCTGATGTTGATGTGGTGTGCGGGGTTCTCGAAGTTATAGGCTTGGTTGTAGGGTTGATCTTGTTCCTTCGTATTGATTATGGTATCTTGGTTTTCGTTGTGGTTATCTTCTTGAATTGCATTCGGTGACGTTGAGGTTGCTTGTTTTTAGAGGGTGCACAAACACCACGGAAGTGGGATCTTGTTTCTTCGTATTTGTGATGCTTGTTTCTTTCGTTGCGGTATTTCTTGTAGGAGGATGAGTATTCAATAATTATTGCTGCATTCAGACGATGGTATTGGAGTTTAACGGGAAGATTGATGCTGGAGGCTTGGTTATATGAAATAATGCACGGTATTGCTGATTGTGTGCCAGTTGTAGGAGCTATTGCTGTTGGATGCTTGTAGTGGTCGAGGTGAAGTGTGGTGAAGGTTAAGTCACAAGAAATACCGCAACGAAAGAAACAAGCATCACAAATACGAAGAAACAAGATCCCACTTCCGTGGTGTTTGTGCACCCTCTAAAAACAAGCAACCTCAACGTCACCGAATGCAATTCAAGAAGATAACCACAACGAAAACCAAGATACCATAATCAATACGAAGGAACAAGATCAACCCTACAACCAAGCCTATAACTTCGAGAACCCCGCACACCACATCAACATCAGCTACAGGAATCCATGCCAAAACAACTTAATTCAAATCGCCGCCGCTGTCATGACTATGTGAGTTCCAATAAGAGACAATTTTCCTTCCAAGGAACAGCAGTAAAACGCCTCAACACAAGTTCAGTGTCATCAAGACAATACAAGAAAAAAAACATCTTCTGGATACCGCAAAGAAACCCAATCGCTACCAAAATACTACAAAGGAACAAGATCATCTCTCCAACCTCACTCTATACCTTCGATACCACACATAACTGCCGCCAGCATCACCTTCAAGAACCCACGCCCTAAACAACATAAACAACGGCGCGGCTGTCAAGATTCAAGACTACAGGAATCTCCGAAAGAGTAAGACCATCCATATAGATCCATATTTATACTCCGTTACACATCAAAACTCCACTACCCCCCAGACATAATTACTATATATATTATTGCTCCGCATTAATATAAGCACCTGTACAGAGAAGGCCTTCTCTTTTGTAGATTAAAATTTTAACTATCACCACTCTCTTACATCCACTATGTAACAAACTTCGTGTTTTCTTGTGACGTATTTAACCTGATGATGGCATAATTGATGCCGAAACCGGTTGTCTATCTATACTTTTATTGTTTTTAACTTCTTTTTAATAAAAAGAAATAGTTGGTTGAGAGACGGACCCTCCTATTCTATTTTTATACATTCAACCAACGGAGATGATCAATATTAAAATAATACAATCTCTTAATGTTTTATAAGGCAAAAGTTGCTGTTTGTTCTGAAATCCGTACAAAACACATAAACGCAATGTGGGCACCACGCAGAAATTTTTAATGCTAAACCTGGTCGTATGTAAAGTTACCGCTAGGCTTTAAAAGGTTAAAAAGGCACGGGGTTTGAATCTCGAACATATTATCGGGTGGCCTTCCTGAAAGCTTCCCTTTTTCTGGTTTATTCGACGACACATATTTTGAACTTGCAACGGCTTATGACTCTGACTGATGAACTGTAAAGGATATGGAAAATTGTGGTTGTGACTGTGTTAATGTAGCGTTTGAACGTTTGCTTTGGGGGAGCCGGGAAAGCCATAAATTCCTTCAGAAAGTATTCGGTTTACAAGACGAGAAGGCTATGCAAGATTAAAACTTCGGAAGCGGGTGACAAAAATTGTACTGAGACGTTTGCAGATATTTTTGGCATTTCTCCTTTGGTTCCTTCGCCGAATGACGAAACTTCGTCACCAAATGGATCACGTCCGTCTCTTTTGTAGTCTGTATCTGATCGCCATTTATTAGCTACCATATTTCCCGTTATTCAACGTTATGTAATATAAACAGCTGAGAGAGCATAATTAAATACATAACAATCAATCAGGCCGATCCCAGTGGCCGCGCGGTCTAAGGCGTAGGTCTGCGGGTTAGAGCTTCCTGGGGTCGTGGGTTCGAATCCCGCCGGTTGCATGGATGTCTGTCGTGAGTGTTGTGTGTTGTCAGGTAGAGGTCTCTGGGACGGGCCGATCCCTCGTCCAGAGGAGTCCTACCGACTTTGGTGTGTGCTTGAGTGTGATCAAGTGAAATCACAAAAAAAAAACCCTCTACACCTACTGCGAACAAGTAGGTAGAAGAGGGAAAGACTAGGAAAGAAAGAAAGAAGAAGAATGAACCAGGCCCCATCTTAATGATAACAGTGTTGTCCACAGTTTACCAGGCGTCAGGCAATCGTGCTGGTGTGTCGAAACCATTGAAAGTGGCGGCGTTACACGCTTTTTTTTGTCGGTTTCTCAAAATGCTTATATGAGTGACTATAACACTGAAATCTGTAACTAAACCAATAGTAGGGAAGATTTATTCACGTAGCTAATGTTAATTCTGTTAGGAGCCTGGACTTTTTAGGGATCCGAAACGTACGGTCTATGGACCTGTAATAAAAGTCGAAGGCGTAGATCACACTACAACATGCCATGAAGCCACGGGGCACGGGAGTAGGAGTAGTCATATAGCTTTACCCTTTCTTTGACCTCTGCCCTAGATGGAAGCGGGTGGTTAACGCCATGCTCCGGCCACTTTGCCCCCCCCCCCCCCGAGAAAGAGGTCCGGTACCTATTTTAGAAAAGGCTAGATGAGTCTCGGTGCCGGCCTGCATATGCGTGTAATACGCATTTAAATTAATGCAGTCTGTGGGTCCTGCATGCATATGCTTCTGGTTGTCTCCTGTTCTCCTTAGCACTCACCCCCAACCACGGGAACTTTTCCTCGCCGCGTACCCAACGGTCTTTATTCATTTTGCTTTCCTTCTCTTATCTGTTTGTTTTGTTGGACGTTGGATCCGATTATTATCGTTGTTCTTTCTGTCTCCGTCTGTTTGTGAGTAATGTCTGACATTTCGTAATATAAATCTCTGTAGGTCTCCTCTTTGTCTTCAGTTCATAGTTTGATTTATTTCCCATATTTCCGTCTATTTGTATCTCCGCTCACGTCTTATTGCGTGATTCCTTTTGTGGCAGTGTCCGGGCTAATGAAATACCTGGACAACAGTCAAGGAACAGCTGGCATACCGAAATTTAATAAAACGGGGTAGGTTATTTATGTTCAAAGAAGATAAATTGTGAATCTCACTCATTCTATGAATGTCTCTTTTCATCATTTTTCATTTCGGTTTAGTATTTAGACCGTAAGAGAGAAAGTTACGCCAACGGTGTGCAACCCGCAATGTACGTGTATGGGTCGCACTTTGCCCTGCTCCACTGTCTAGTGTGAGGTAATTTCACGAAAGGCGTATTTACACTTGCCTGTATATTGAGAACAGCTTGGGAAGAAACGGTTCCAGGTTTCTCATTGACATTCTTTGATCTAACAACTGGAACCTTGTGAGTGATACTAATAATTACCAAATTCGTTTTGCTGTCTTGAGGATGGCGATCCTGACTTGAGTATATTTGCCGATTTTTTATTATCAAAGAAAATGAAACTAAATAACTAAACAACTAACTAAGTAACAAACTAACTACATGGAGCAGAGTGCTGCCTGAGAAGCTAACATGTCTTCAGCAAATCAAGAAATTCCCCACATTTTATGCAACCTGAAGGTTCATTACCGCATTTACAAGATCTCGCTACCTCTTCCTATCCTGAACTAGATTAATCCAGTCCATGCCTCACCATCCCACTTCTTGAACATTAATTTTAATATTATCATCCCATGTACGTCTAGGTCTTCTAAGTATTCTCTTTTCCTTAGGTCCCCCATCAAAGCCCTGTACGCACCTGTCCTGTCTACCCACACGTGCCACATTCCAAGCCCATCTCATTCTCCTGGGTTTGATCACCCGAATAATATTTGGTGAGGAGTACAGATCATGAAGCTCCTCGTTGTGTAATCTTCTCAACTCCATTGCTACCTCGTTCCTCTTAGGCCCAAATATATTCCTCAACACCCCAGTCTCTGAAACTTTCAGTTTATGCTTCTCGCTCTCAGTGTGAGAGACCAAGTTTCACACCCACACAAAACAACGGAAATTTGAGGAAAGAAGAAAATTAAAAATCGTATTGCGAAATAGGGAGTGAGGATTATTGATCAGAAAATAGGGGAGGGAAAATTAAATTAAGAAAATGAGAGTAAAGTGGACAAAGAACAAAATACTATAGAATGAAGAAAAATGTGGTTTGCCGAACTGAACGGTGAATGAAGCAAAAGAAGTACGTAGGGGAACAAAAGTTGCTGTGATACAGAATGGGTTATAAAGACACACATAAATATAACCGCTTTTATATAAAGGCAGCGTTTGTACCATGTCTTCAGCAAAACAAAATACGTGTGACATGTTGAGTACCTTTTCTCATTTAAAGATTTCGTTGATTAGGCGTTGTCTGCTACCGAAATATTGCCAGCAGTGCACACACAGCACTTTCGTACATTATTTGTGCTCGATTATAGATCGTACTTATCCGATTTCTTGGATCTCACGCGATCAGTTCCGTTCTATTGCGACTGTTTAACAGAACTCACAGCGGTTTGCCGGATGCAAAGTGCTGGTCGGAGGCTTGACTCTGCGCCCAGACACAATTACGGAACTCTACTGTACGAACCGCAACTCGGCCAAGCCAACGGTTCTGGTGACGTCATCATTCATTTAACAGGAGGACTGTGTTGTTTATTGACTTAAAAGTACGTCGTATTTCGGCCTGCTTACTGTATGGGGCGACTGGATTGGGACAGAATAAACTCCATTCCCACGCGTATTTACTTTCTTAATTCCACATTTGACATTTTAGAGGACGCTAGTAGGATGTCCTGAGTGCCTACTTAGTGGTAACACATCTGTGTCAAGCGTTCTTTAACCTTTTAAAGCCTAGCGGTAACTTTACACACCACCAGGTTTAACATTAAAAAAATTCTACGTGGTGCCCACATTGCGTTTATGTGTTTTGTACGGATCTCAGAACAAACAGCAACTTTTGCCTTATAAAACAGTAAGAGACTGGTTTTTATAAGCGAAGTGGAGAGTGTTTACAGCGCGGTACGCACTGAGTCCTTATATAAAACAGATACGCTTCGTCGTTAAAGGGTTAACCTAAATATTTATGGTACGAACAGCTACGATTGACTCAAAAGAAGTATTTTGTCCTCAGCCCATATTTATGGATTTCTAATATTTTGCAGATTAACAGAAATTATTTCTCTAATGAACGGTAACAGATCGACCTTTGTAACGGAGACGTGGTGTGTTTACTGTGAAGTAGAAACTGTGTGTTTAAATACGGTACGGTCAGTTCTGCTATAAAGAGATACTTGCATTGTTGTGAGACCTCGCGTTAGAGAAAGGTGCGTAAAACAAGTAGGGTCAGACAATAAGAAATCTGGCCCGTCATCCAACCTTGTATCTTTACACTGGCCGCTGAAGTCGCGTAATAGCCGACACGCGTATGGGGAAGTTCGCGTTATACAAACAGCGTTCGCCTATTCGTCAATCGCTAGTAGTGGATTCACTTCAAAGAAACACGCATAACAGGCGGAAGGACTTATGTACGGGACATCAGGCTTTATAATGATTTGTTTCGTAATCTCGGTGCAAAAGGGGTGGAAAATTAAAAAATTATGATTAACACTGGGCAAATAATGAGACGAAATGTGCTCAAACAACGTTTTGAGTGGTCTGCAGTGTCTTTATCTTTAGCGTAAGAACCAAAACGAATTCTTCCAGAAGGCTTCGACAGTGTCGCTGTTAGAACATTCATTCATTCATTCATTCATTCATTCATTCATTCATTCATTCATTCATTCATTCATTCATTCATTCATTCATTCTGTAGTTTGCCTTACGACGTGACCGTAGCCTCTTCCGAAGTGAGTTATCCACACAGTGCCATCTAGTGCTTCCTCTTTCAACTTCCAGTACCTTCTGTTTTCTTTAACGTCATCCAGTAGCTGCTTACGTCTTCTTCCTTGTCTTCCCATAATTTTTATCCTTCCCTCTAACTTTCCTTCAATCACGTATTTTAGAAGGCGGTTTCTCCGCAAGATGTGACAACTCCAGTTATCGTTCCTTGTTTTTATTGTGTGTAGGGCATTCCTGTCCTCCTTGACGCTATGTAATACATCTTCATTTCTCACATGATCAGTCAAACTGATAGAAGAACTTTTTGTAAAAGTATGCGAAGTGAACTTACTTTCTGATCTCTCCACGCACATTACTCTCTAAAGTAATTGTAATATCAAAAAATTACCTAAAATAAATGACCTTCATAAGCCCCGTGACGCAGTGTGTACAATCAACTGGCCAGTACTCTTCTGCAGTAGTATCAATTAAGCTGCGTCCTACGGGACAGGGTGCACTCTGTAGATCCATTTACTCTACATAACCAATACAATGAATAAAAATCATCGCTATTCCCTAAAGCTATGTTATACTCCTCGTGTAATGGTAAATAAAATTCCACTGAACAGGCTGAAGGGCTTTATATTGTAACGTTGCGAGTTCCTGGAAGCACTTGCGCATAATATTTTTTTTTTGCCTGTTTTTTTAATCAACAAACTCTACGGAGGGACACAGCTAATTGGCAGTGTTCATACAATTGCAGTAGTTTTGAGTCCTATTGTTTGTTTAACAAATGGCACATTTCACATAGATAATTGACTATCCTGAGGCTAGCAGCAATATTAAATTGTTCGGGTAAGGCTGCGCGTCTGTGCAACACACTGCTGAAATACGTACGCGTAATGAAAGAAATGCCTTTAGCGAAAGATTCTAAAACTAGTTTAAGAATTTTTCGGTAGTTTCTCTTCAGCCTCTGAAATCTGTCCCTGATAAGCTGTTTTTGAGATTTAAGTTGAAAACAGCAGTGTACAATTACACTGTATACGCGCAGCATTTGTATTTGACTCTGTGGAAACTTGCACAACAAGAAGGCGGGCTGTGTCTCGTATTTTAACTTTTACTATTTTTGTATCTTTTACACTTTAAAATATCAATATTTAAATGAGGTTATTCTACTAAAATAAATAAATAAATAAGTAAATAAATAAACATGTAAGAGGAGATAAATGACACTAGCATAACCAACCAAATAGCCGTGCCATGGCTCAGGCGGTTAGAAGCCGGCCTCCCACCGCGGAGGCCAGGGTTCGATCCCGGGTCAGTCCATGTAGGATTTGTGGTGGACAAAGTGGCACTGAGACAGGTTTTTCCCCGAGTTCTTCGGTTTTTCCCTTGTCAATTTCATTCCGATGCTCCATTACTAGGAAAAGGCCAAAAAATATTAATCATCATCATGATCATCTTCATCATAGGGTTGCACAATAAGCCTCACGGCTGCGGTTCGTCCGTAGCGTCTCCTGCGGGGCCCTTCACCACCACTAACCAACCAATCTTGTATATAAGAAAGTACATGTTTTCCTACCAGTGTTCGTAGCTTTTAGAAAGCTGTTTTAAACTTACCAACGTATAATTGCATGTCGGTTCTTACGTTCTGTGTTTTCGAAAGAACTATGGAAAGAGGCAAAACGTGAACATGTTTCATCCATAAGACCACTCTCTTCCCGTTTTGATTCATTTGTGTGTAGCTGCTCACTCGTTTAATGCTGAAAGCTGAGTGATGGAACTTTAGGCGCGGGGGGGGGGGGGGACGCAGGGAGGATGTCTGTTTGTTTTGTCAACTAAAGTTTCAAGTTTAAATTGGCTGCAGTGGACTGGATAGGCGCTGGTGGGTGGAGGATTATTGTCAAATGGAATGCAGCTGGCAAGTAGGTCCAGGAAGCATTATGTAGCAGCATAAACGAATTTATAACATATTGTTCAGTGTAACTTGTGTTCTAAGTTTTGTAAAAATCTGTCGATTTGTTCAAAATGTTGGCGTAGGTGACACACAGACACACAAAGAGACGCAAATTTGTTGGTCTCATGGCCTTCGTTTGTTTCAATCGCGAAGAATAAAAGGACAAATTTGTTCTGATTCACGTATTCCAGTTGAGCGGTTAAAACTGAAAATTATAACACCTGAATGTTAAGTGATTCTTGTGTGTATTCATACAAACTCTGGCCCTCAATCTCCGAAATATATTTCCTTTCAGTCCTCGTATTCTTCGCCGTTAGGGAGATCAAACGAATTGTTATGCTTGGGTTTATATTTTGAAATATGGAACCTTATTGCACATGTCGCAAGTGACCGTCCAACGTGACAATTTCGCGAATCAGCCATGTTTTCTATTATTGGTTGTTGAAAGTTCAAAAGCACGGCGTTGAGGGTGGTATATATATATGTACATATATATATGTATATGTTGTACCAAGTTTCGTAAAAATCGGTGCCCTGATTCAGTGTTTGAACAGAAGTGACACACAGTCACACGGGGTACGTAGTGGTCCCACGGACCTACTTTGTTTCCTTAAGTTGGGGGAGAAGGGTTAATAATTTCCGAGCCACACTTTTGAGTCGTGTGGTAAAAAATAAAAAATACAAAACTTTAATATTTATGTGTATCTTTCGCATATTGGTAAAAATTCTCACTGTTTGTCCCCGAAACACGGTTCAGTTTCAGCTCACAAATTTCACACCACAATGGAGATAAAACAAATTGATTAGTTTTGCTTCTATTATAAAGCCAACAGTTCGGACATAAAATATGCGTTATGGTACCGCATTTTCTCCCACATGTTTTGGCGGTCGATAGCCATCTTCAGGGAGGCTATTCATCAATACTGAAAACCTGATAAAATATGGTAACATTTGTAGTGATAAAATACATTGTATCGTAACAACTTCGCACTTTAGGATGTAAAATACATAGAGATAGGACTACTGTGTATGTATTTAGAAGGTTGCGACGCTGCTGTGATGTAACACATTTTATCACTGCACGTGCATCATATTTTGAGATCTGCGCTCTTCTGGGGTATTACGCAAATTTTGAGTGGTAGTTCTGTACCGACGTTTCGGTACAAGCTATCGGTCCCATCGTCAAGGGTCAGGAAGTCCAAGAAGATTTCTTGACCCTTGCAGATGGGACCGATAGCTTGTACCGAAACGTCGGTAAAGGATACCCCAGAAGAGTGCAGATGTCGTCCACATCGCGGCGAAAGCCTGAGGTCACGTATCACATTTTTGTCAGGGTTTAAACATTGATTTTATTCCCTGAAGATGGTCGTCGACCGCCGAAACATGTAGAAGAAAATACTGTATAATTATATATATTTTATATGTCCAAACTTTTGGTTTTATAATAGAAATGTATCTCAGTGCACTCAATAAATAATGTCAGATTCGTCTATTTTGGTTTACAGTTTGAGATGCTGCAAAACACAAACCCCCGCTGTCACCTTTGTAGATCGGTTCTGTAAATTAGCGGTTATTAATGAGACTAAGCATAATTTTCCGATGCGTTTTCAATCTCATTAGTGGGCAAGGCTCATATTCCGTGTCTGCTTCATTAGCAGAACAAGGTATGCAAATAACAGCACTAGCCTCTAGAACACAGTGACAACTTCAGTTCGTTGAAATAATTGTACAGTCACGGTTAAGGAAAATGAATACCAAGCAGTCAAATATGGGCCGGCACATAGTATGCAGACGTCTTGATTAGAGATTTTTGTTAATTATATCCTGCTCGTCGTTAGAACGACTTGCCAATCGGACGTTTAGGTAAAGTTGTAAATATCTGTGCTGTGTCTTAGCTTTTCCACGGCCAATAAAGTCGCAAAAATTGATTTTTTTCTTCCGGTTAACACTACACTATTTTTATTCATTATAATATCCACTTAATTTGCACACATGTTTCGGAAGTTTTCCTGTCACAGTTAGGCGCATGTTTCCCAAATAACGAATTACAGTATATGCCCACGATAAATGCAAATTTCATTATAATTGTAATTACAGTTTTTGAGTAAAAGTATGAGACATTTCTTTCTTACTGCCTCCCGTATATCACCACATCGTGAGAGAGCAAGAGACAGAAGAGGGAGAAGAAGGGAGAAGAAAGTGTGGTCAAGATCGTAAAGTGTACAAATTTAGGGTAGACTAACTCACAAGAGTCATTACAAGTTTTGACACGTGTTTGTTTTCAGTATAAATTAACAAGAAGAAGGCAAACACACACGTGACCAACGTTTCATAAATGAAGCAGTTATTTCTAGAATTTTTCTTTATCGCGGCAGAAAATATTTCTGTTGAACACTTCCATATTACGAGCAGATATTTAGTTAAAAACAATCGGCATTTTTATGTAATTCCGGAGATTAATATTAATGAATTTAAATAGAGAAGGCTGCATGGAAAGCGTCTAGTGGCGACTTAGAACTTGGGGAAAATATCGCAGCACGTGAATCAACACTGATATGCTTTTGAACTCTTTCCATTGTCTCACTTTATTTACACACACAACGTTTTGAAAGCGACTGCTTTCTTCCTCAGGTGTACCAAAAATTACAAACCATTAATCACAGTAAAATGAAACAACCCATCAATTCATGTGACAGACAACTCTAAAAAGTCAAATAATGTATAAAAAATCTAAAAGCACCATTTGTAATAAAATAATACAAGTTCTCCATTATTACAAATTAAAAACATTCTCCAAATCGTAGGTTGTTACTAATTTAGAGAATGTTTTTAATTTTTAGTAATGGAGAATTTATTAAAAATCTTATTAAAATGGTATTTTAAGATTTTACACATTATTTGAATTTTTAGGGTTATGAATGGCGGTTGTCTCTCACAGATGAATTGATGGGTTGTTTCTTTTTACTATGATACATAGTTTGTAATTTTTGGTGCGCCTGAGGAAGAAAGCAGTCGCTTTCAAAACGTTATTTGTTTAAAAAATGAGACAATGGAAATAGTTCAAAAGCATATTAGTGTTGATTCACATATGATATCGTTGTCAAACAATTTTAGTGCGCAAATCTGAATATTTGCTTGAAGACAGAGCGAAACTAAGGGAGACAGTCAGAATGGCCGGTGGCGAGACCTTGGGAAGTATATCGACTTCTAGACATCACTCCGGAATTCAAAATATGGAGGTTACCTAAGGCTACACTAACATGAATGCTGTTGCTTTAAAACAGTGTAAATTATGTCATTTGCAGTCTAAATTACACGACACACAGTGCATTAGACATACAGTCCCTTTCTTTTTATTCTAATCTTTGTGCGCTATCTTTACAGCCGACAGCGCCCCGTGAATGCTGTCTGGTGAAAACTGACATTAATTGAATTACACATAAAATTTCAGTTTCTACCCACACAGAACACAGTCCGCCTCAACGATGAAAACGAGTTAATGCAGTTTAGGGAAACTAACCGGTTTATTTTTAAAATCATACAAAACACGTAAACACATCGTGTGGTAACGTGAAAGGCTTCTGAATGGTGATACACATAAGCACCACTGGACTCTGAATGGCGATACACATAAGCACCACTGGGCTCTGAATGGCGATACACATAAGCACTACTGGGCTCTGAATGGCGATACACATAAGCACTACTGGGCTCTGAATGGCGATACACATAAGCACTACTGGGCTGTGAATGGCGATACACATAAGTACTACTGGCCTGTGAATGGCGATACACATAAGCACTACTGGGCTCTGAATGGTGATACACATAAGCACTACTGGGCTCTGAACGGCGATACACATAAGCACTACTGGGCTGTGAATGGCAATACACATAAGCACTACTGGGCTCTGAATGTTGATACACATAAGCACTACTGGGCTCTGAATGGCGATACACATAAGCACCACTGAGCTCTGAATGGCGATACACATAAGCACTACTGGGTTCTGAATGGCGATACACATAAGCACTACTGGGCTCTGAATGGCGATACACATAAGCACAACTGGGCTCTGAATGGCGATACACGTAAGCACTACTGGGCTGTGAATGGTGATACACATAAGCACTACTGGGCTGTGAATGGTGATACACATAAGCACTACTGGGCTCTGAATGGTGATACACATAAGCACTACTGTGCTCTGAATGGTGATACACATAAGCACCACTGGGCTCTGAATGGTTAATGGACACCCTCTGTGCCATTGTTTATCCTATTTCGCCTGTAAATTGTTGTTTAGTTGATTTAAACAGAATTTACTGAAGAGTAGGTGAGGTCGAATGGGAGAAATATTGTGGATGAGGAAGGATGTTGAAGAAATCGGTCGTGGCATATTTTAAGATGCTAAAGTCAGCAGTATACTTGGCCTCTAGAACAAGAATAGAACTCTGGACTTCAAGTAGCGGATGGGAACAGCGACTGTTCATGATGGACTCAATGTACACAAGTAATGAACGCGAAGAATGCAAGGGCAGTTCGTTGGCTAAAATCTCTTTTTCAATAATACAGTATCTCACTTCATAAAATTTTACATTTGCTTCTACAGTGGCTCGTCAGTTAATACAAGTAAACTGAAATTATTTCACAGCGTTCATGTTCTTTTTCACACGTAAAATTTTCATAATATTACTAAGTACCCTAGTTTCATGGTACGAATTATCTTACAGATATTCCTTATCGTGCACTGAAGGCGTGTCAGGTGTACCACGCGTCGAAAGCTAACAGGGCTGCCACTTCAGAACCGTTAAAATGAGAGACATTTTTTGGCTTCGAGGTTATCTGCAATGTCCATACAGATTTTCATAACAATCGATCAGTAAGTTAAAAAATTAGTAGAGGTCATTAGCACAATGTACATAAACGAATAAAGGATTTCTTTCCCAAACCAGCCCAAAGCGCGTATATGTGATCGCTATGTTATGCAGCAAACGAGGCACGAAAGCAAGTACGTATAAAACTGCATAATCGGCAACCAAGGCGAGATATCCAAAAATAAGGTTGATGTTCTTATGTTTGTACCTTTATGGTTATAATGCGTGAGGGAAGAACGAGATAGGCTGGGCATGTGGCATGAAATGTGCATGTAGGGTGTTGGTGAGGAAACCTGAAGGGAGGAGACCACTTATAATCTAGGTATAAATGGGATGATAATAATAAATGGGTCTTAAAGTAATGGGATGCGAGGGAGTGGACTGGGTTGATCTGCCTCCGGGTGGAGACAGCTGGACGGAATCTTTTGAACACGGTTATTAAGCTCCGGGTTCCATTCAGTGTGGGGAACTTCTTGACTAGCTGAGGAACTACTAGCTTCTCAGGGACTCTTCTCCATGGAGTCAGTTAATGCGTTAGCGAAATTTTACACAGTGTTTTCACTGAGTTCCTTATTTCCTTCCACGTACAGTAAGAATACGTACACACAAAAAGTTTTGTACTACTCTGCCATGTGCTGCAGTTGTGTGCTGTAAAGTACTGTAGAACTCGCATCAGTTCTGTCTTTCAGCAAGGGTCGGTGTCGAACCTTTCTCTACCGAATGCTTTAGTTCTCCACGGGCTTTGCTTGCCTGTGTGGCAGTGTGACATAGCAGCAACCCCCCCCCTCCATTCAACCCTTATTCTCCATTACCCATAATTCAGTGTGATGTGGAACGTTGCGCAACTTCCCGCGTTCGGTAATGTAGGATTCTTGCTGCGTGTTTTTTATTGGCATGGTCTGTAATTAAAGGCAGCTTACATTTGACGACGTGCCTTAGGTGAAGTGCATTGTACTTAATATACCTGCGTGTAGCGCCACACGTGCTGTACAGTAGTGTGCGCGTGTGTGTGTGTGTGTGTGTGTGTGTATGTAACTGCTGAAGGGTTTAAAGTTTCATGTGTGATTTTAACCTAAAAGCGTAAATCCACGTGTGTGACGACGAACTTAAAGTTGAAGCAAACTGATGCATTGGCAGCAGAACTGAAGCCACAGCCGAAAGGTAAGTGGCTGCTTTTAATTAAGACGTGGAAGTAGTCTCTTAATTTTGTGTTAAAACGCCGTACATAAACGTGCATTTAACGGTTCTACGTTCACATATTAACTTCCACAGTTTAGTTTATGACTTATAGGTTTGCCAACCACCGTGCATCATAATCAATAGTAATTAACAAACAAATATACCTTTTTAGGAACCAACCCCTAATTGACAATTATGGGTTGGTTCCCCAAAAGCGTATTTGCTGGTTAATTAACATTTGATTAGTTTCGGACGTAACGAAATTTAGACTCAAGACAGTAAAGGAAAAGTTATGTAGGTATTTAAAGTGGTTACTTTTCTGTATTTGTTTGTTTATTCATTCATTCATTCATTCATTCATTCATTCATTCATTTATTCATTCATTCATTCATTTATCCATTCATCCATTCATTCATCCATCCATCCATTCATTCATTCATTCATTCATTCATTCATTCATTCATTCATCCATTCTGTAATCAGTGTTACGAGAGATCCGTAACCTCTTCCGAAACGAATTCTCCACACAGTGCGATTAGTGCTTTCTCGTTCAGTTTCCAGTATCTTCTCTTTTCGTTAAAGTCATATCGTAGCTGCTTACATCTTCTTCATCGCCTTACCCCCATTTCTGTCTTTCCCTCTACCTTTCCTTCAATCACGTGTTTTAGAAGGCGGATCCTATGCAAGGTGTGACCAATCCAGTTAGCCTCCCTTGTTTTTGTTGTTTGTAGGCTATTCCTCTCTTCCTTCACTGTATGTAATGCTTCATTTCTCACACGATCGGTCCAACTGATCTCCATTCTTCTCCAGAACCTCATTTCAAAACTTTACAGGTATTTTTGATCTACTTTCAAGTGTCCACTTTTCACTCTCACTCCCAACTCTGGCAAACACTATTTTCTCTTAATTCTGTCCTGAGATATGCAGAATTATGCGTACTGAACCATAGAGGTCCTTTGGAACCACTGGTCTACATGAGTTTTGCTGTTTTAACTTTGAAGCTTGATTTATATGAAGCGTTGTGTGCTGATTCCAGAAATGTTATTACTTTTGTTCTATCACATACGAGTGTTTTAGTGTTTCTATAATAACACTTTAAAAATTGCTTGCAGTGCAATAATTGAACATTAATATCAAAGTCAAAAGACACTCTAAATTAAGTATTTGTGGATTTGGCAACATTGTTTTATTGTAGAAGACAGCTTATTTCATAGAGATGGCAGCACTTTTCACTGTGGTAATGGCTGTGACTAGATAGCAATTACTACAACTAGGGCTGAGCAAGAAATTTCAATACATATTAACAACAATGATTCACTTGGCTAAATCTTGTGCTTTTGTATATTTGTTGTGCCAAAAACAATGTAAAGAAGACAATATCTGAACAATCGAAATGTATTTTGCTATATCTGTGGGAATTTTATGGTAAAAAGAAAGACAGAACATAACCTCCTTTGTTAAAACTGCCTATTTTGCTTGCTTTGGAACTAAGCTGGGTGGTCAGGACAAATGTTGGGCTCCTCATATAGTGTGCTGTGTTTGTGTTGAGGGTTTAACAAAGTGGACAAAATAAAGGAAGAAGGCCCTGCTGTTTGGCATAAGATTGATATGGCATCAGTTAATAAAGCATGTTGATGACTGTTATTTTTGTATGTGTGCACTGAAAGTCTTCAATACAAAAAATAATAAAAGAATTACTTATCCCAATTTGCCTTCTGCCATAAGACCTGTACCACATGGCCCTGATATACCAGTGCCTAATCCTCCTAAGCAACTTCATACACTGAAGACTGAATCAAGTGCCACTCCCAATGAAGCGTCAGAGGATTCTGCATTTTGTACCGACACACATGGCACATCTGGAACTTTCACCCAAATTGAACTGAATGATTTGATGGGAGACTTAAATCTTCCTAAGGTTGCTGCAGAACTTCTAGGTTCCAGACTGAAGGAAAAAACCTGCTAACTCCAAAAAACATATGTAACATTTTATAGAAACTGAGAGAAATATATACTGCAGTATTTCGCCCAAGATGAATCTCCAGTGTATTGCAGTGACATTCGAAATCTAATAAATGTGTTAGGTGTAGAGTATAAAACAGATGAATGGAGACTCTTCGTTGATTCAAGCAAGATAAGTTTGAAAGGTGTTACTATATAATGATAACGGTCTTGCTCCAGTTCCAGCTGCCGATTCAGTTCATCTTAAGGAAACCTACAAAAATTTGAGCAGCTACTAGAGGAAATAAATTATAAGCAACGCCAGTGGATGGTTTGTTGTGACTTGAAGGTTCTGTGCATGCTGCTAGGACAACAACAGAGGTACGCAACATTCCTATGTTACATCAGTGAATGGGACAGTCAAAGTCAAGATAAACACTGGACGCAAAGACAGTGGACTCAAACAACTGGACTGATACTGGGCTTTAAGAACATACTGAGGAAGAGCTTGGTGGACCCTGAAAAAATTACCTTACCGCCTTTACACATAAAATTGGGTTTAATGAAGCAATCTGTTAAGGCCCTGGATGGACATGGAAATTATTTTAATTACCTAAGCAATAAGTTTCCAGCACTTTCACAGGTAAAAATCAAGGAAGGTATCTTTGTAGGGACCCAGATCAGGGCGCTAACTAAAAACAAAATGTTTGGAGAGTCTATGACTCCTGCTGAAAGAGAAGCTTGGATTTCTTTTAAAGAAGTGATTGATAAGTTCTTGCGAAATAATGAAGACGCAAATTATGAGCAAGTTGTAAACAATATGCTAGAGAAATGTAAAGTTTTGGGACGTAAAATGAGCCTGAAACTACATTTCCTGTTCTCGCATTTGGACCAGTTCTCGGAAGACCTAGTGGCAGTCAGTAAGGAACAAGGTGAACGGTTTCACCAGGACGTGAAGGAGACAGAAGGTGGCGCCAGGGACGGTGGAGTGTATCGGTGATGGCGGGCTGGTGCTGCCTGCACGACACACAAAAGAAAATCTGGCACAAGAAATTTTCAAAGCAAGCGACAAAGGTTATGTCGATTGAAATGCATACCATGAAACACAGACTCACATTTTAATGCAAAACCACATAAGTTTTTATGCCAGTATGACAGCAGTTCAAATTATTCATGTTTTTAGTGACTTTTAGTGCTACTTTTTGCTGTTTTTTGTGAAAGATTCAAATGTAATGTAGTAACTGATGATTATTTTGTATTCGTAATGTTTAAATCCTACTACAAATTCAAAATTGCTTATGTTTTCTCCAAGTTATTGGAATTTTGCGTTGTTCATATGTGATACATGCATTGTGGCATTGCAATTTCAAATATTTTGTTTTATATCTTTCTTTCAGTATTGTGAAATGATGTGATTTGATAGAGCAAAACGGCAGTTATTTCTGTAATCAGCATGTGTTAATTATACAAAATCAGTGATCGAAACTAAAACGGCTTTGAAAGAGTTTTGTGTCGTGGACGTGTGTAATCATTGCAACGTAACTGAGAATTGACATTCTTTGATATCGTCTAATTATAACTGGTTTTATTTATTTCGTGATATAACACAGGTACAGAAAATAATATAACTCAACTCCGGAACGTAATTAGAAATTGACGCCTTATTTTGTGTCGTGTGAGGCGG
>BLKM01000606.1:340552-408824 GCA_013340265.1 Coptotermes formosanus
CCCCCCCCCCCCCCCACGACACACATCACACGCACCATGTGACGAGATCTCTCCGGATCAGATACAATCGAGACAGGTGTTTGTATGCATACTCTGCAGGCAACATAAACAGCTATGGACTTGTACTTGGCACTGCTCACTATCATAATTTTAACATCATACTACTGCAATTTTTATGCTTATCAGCTTTTTATATATTTGAAAATTTTAACATTGCAGACATGCCAATACTGGGAGTGTAGTACCTAGGGTAAAGTGTTGGGCCTATGTAACTCCCTAAGGGTTGCACCGCGGTGCCGAAACATGTAGGAATTAATACTTGTTATGAATTGCATTAAGTGAATTTGTTGGTTCACGTATTAACTATTAATTAAATTAACATCAATCCCTGTCTTCCACACACAGACAGTCAAGGGTAGGTAGGCGTGTGTATTTGTTTCTAGTAATGGCTTAGAGTTTAACACATCTATGCGACAAGAGGAATTCCAGCATTGCCGTCGCTGTTGTATATTGATACAGCCCTGTAAACAAAATTACTATTATAAAGTAATTACCACCGCAACATCCGAACTCCGTTCTTGAGTTGTGTTCCACCGTAACATCCCCATTTTGTGGTAGTGTCCGGTGGTGGCGGTGGGGGGGGGGGGGATCTGTCAGCATGCAACCCCTTCTGCGTCACTTGAGTTTACACCAACTTCTCCTAGTACAAGTTGCATGGTTGCGTATTCCTCTTGTGTTCAGCTCATTTTGCAGAATGTTACATGGATCTATTCTGCTTCACTTCCACATATATACTGAGGTAAATATCGCGTCGTAGTTCATTAACCTTACGGTATTTGAAATTGCGTATAACATATTACAACGTATTACACTGTTGGATGCATTTATACAGTTAAGTGAGAATGCGCCTTTGTTTCCACCCTCCGTTGAGAGGTGTCTTGTATTGTCCGCGGTCAGGGTATGAACTGCATCCAACAGTGTAACAGACTATTCTCCCTGAAGAGGATCCAGCAGGGTCGAAACATGTAGGAGGTTTTTACGAATAAAGATTGTATGTATTTTGGTGCATTAGTTGCTGAATATTATGTTACGATATTACCTTTTCTGTGATTCTCTTCAATCCGAATAATCTCAGAGAAGTTGAAGCCACATGATGAAATGTATTATTTGTAATGCCGGCAAATTACGGCGTCCCAGTTCCAGGGAAACCTAAATTGTTCTTTCATATTTGACATTACAAGTGCAGATATCTCTAGCTAGAACACTGTGACATCACCATACATTGCGAGCAGGAGTGGCAGTCGTAATGAACTGCGGTTTTGGAAATACATGCAAAATTTAATCCTTGGAGTTCGTGATATTTCCTCCACCATGAAAAGCGCCACGAGGATATAAATATTTGTGCAATATATTTATCAGTGCTCAGTCTGAACATATGTTCAATACGACTTGTCAAAGTAAGCCTTCGAAGATTGCTGGGAAGTTTTCATTGCTAATTTGGTACCCTAAAACACTTTTGGAGGCCGCATAAATGTGCTTGTTTACAAAAGTCGCAGATTTATTTCGGTTTGTAAAAATCACAGAAGCATGACATCTTCGCGACGTAGACAATTTGCGTAGCGAATGTAAGTTATGCGTTACGTAAAGAGAACTTACGGCGTGTTTAATTTTTGCTAATATCTTGTAAACTTAGTCTACACCCAGTGGCTTAGGTAGGACTTTGGGCCCCTGTACAAAGCACACCAAGGGGACCCGCTGTACCTGCCAGGTACATGACCATTTTTATACAATTGCCATAAATACACTTGGTTTTTTCTAAATCACACAGTTTATTTAAGTCGTGTTTCTCTGTTGATTTCTCGCGAATACGCTCGAATTCATCCGAATGGCGGGTAAAGTTCAGTTCGTGGAAAAACAATAATTTTTGGCGATGGTCTCGTGGGATGCTTTGCATGCTGTTGCTACGGGATAGTAGCTGCGCTCCTTTCTGCGCCGCCTAGTAAAGTTTAAAAACTTGTTAAAAGTACGTCATAGAATTTTTAAACTCTTATAAGGTCTCATAGTTTGTAAGTTTATGTCCAATGGGAAATTTTGATATTATATTTCATAATTTGCCTTCCTAGGATGCGCTGCAAAATAATTGCTTCTTCTCCCCAAAAGGACGAACATGACGTGGGGAACGCATGTTGTCAAATGCGGAAATAAATTTTGCACTAAAGAACAGCACAATAAATTTTGTTCTCATAAGGTAAGAGAGGCCACGGTCGTTTTCCTGCACATCTGTTCGAGTTCATAAGTTACATTAATATTATCATTCGGCACTGTGTAACCGATGGAGGTGAAAAAGATCGTTAAATGGTATGAGAGTCAGTATGTTATTAACGGTTTGCGGTGTGCGAAAAGTAATATTAACCTTTTAAAGCCTAGCGGTAACTTTACATACGACCAGATTTAACATTAAAAAATTCTACATGGTGCCCACATTGCGTTTATGTGTTTTGTACGGATCTCAGAACAAACAGCAACTTTTGCCTTATAAAATATTAAGAGATTGGTTTTTATAACCGAAGTGGAGAGTGTTTACAGCGCGGTACGCACTGAGTCCTTATATAAAACAGATACGCTTCGTCTTTAAAGGGTTAATCAGACAATTATAAAATGAAATGAATTGCTTTCGTATTTCTGCCCATGAATTTTCCATAATTTGCGAAAGAAACGGAACGTTTTATTCTATAACAACATGGCTGTGAAGTGGCTGCACGTTTATGTGAAAAAAATGCGTCAAAAGTGACCCAAGAAAACACGAACCCTATTGTTTGTGATGTCCGAGACGCAGAGTGGGTCCGTTCTAGATGAAGAAAACAAATGGTTAACCCTGAAATGTTTTAAGGGTCTATGAGGAAATGAAATTTGAAAAAGAAAGAACTTTTCAACAGCTTTGCCCCAGCTGTGTGCCCCACTCAAAAGTAGGATCTCGTTGTCTGGTCGGAAATCCTGACGTGGTACTGCATATGCGGTGTGTTTGTGACAGTACTGTGCCCCGAGTTAGGGAAATGTGTACCGCGGTAGTAGTAATATTTGGGCTCATTTGACGTTTTGGGAAGGTGACTTATCAGTACTGATGAAATCAAATAAAACAGTAAATACTATTAAAATACTTTTCTTATAGGGTGCCGACTTCATGTCGTGTGTATATATATATATATACGTGTATATATATATATATATATGCAGATTTTCAAGCGTTAGAAGTTGATTTATTCCAGATATGTAATACTTGTGTGACGCTCATTTCTTAAACCGATGTGCCAGTGCAGGAGAAACTGTGGTTAAACAGTGTTACATTTCTTGCTAGGCATACGTAAGACGCAATTGTTTCTTGGTGTTTATGCTAGTGCTGACAATTTAAGTCTGTGAAGGTGCGCGTCAAGAACGCCGCTGCCACTTACGTGAGTCTGAATTCTTCAAGCACATTTCAGCAATATTTACAAATGTATTTTTTTCCCATAGCGCAATAACCCCTAGTGAGCCTAGGCCTCCTGTACGAGATTCCTAGATAACACTCAGACACGCACCACAGTCAGTAGGACTCCTCTGGACGAGTAATCAGCCCGTCGCAGAGACCCCTACCTGACAACACACAAAACTCACAAGAGACAGACATCCATGCCCCTGCGGGATTCGAACCCGCAATCCCAGCAAGCGAGCGGCCGCAGACCTACGCCTTAGACCGCGCGGCCACTGGGATCGGCTTGCAAATATAGTAGTTATAATTACTTACCGTGATGATGATGATGTATAAAGCAACTTTAATCCATGACTGCTATTTGATTCGGTAACTGAATACCATTAAGCAAGCAACTGAGATTAATGGAAGCAGCTGAAGGTGACGTCGGAGAGCAGTAACGGAATAAACACTGGTCGATAAAGAACACAGTGTAGATCGGGACAAAACTAGGCTTACGTGAAGTTTGTTTTATAATCATACTCTCCAGTGTCTTCGGGGTGGGACATCCTCGTTGCTTTGTTAAATAAAAAAGAATATTGCAGTCAGTCAACACAACATTATGCACAGTAAGATTAAGGCTACATGTTTCGGCTACAAACGATTAGGCAGCATGAGGCCTAATTAGAAGAATACAAAAGGAGAAGTATATTTTTCAACTGTATTTCAGTTTTCAGCCGTTACAAGCTGACATATAGGTACAGTATAAAAGGTATAGAGTGACTGAAATGTGTAATTTTGAACTTTACAAAACGCTAGAAGTATTAAATAGAATAATATGATGTAGGCGATTAGATATAAAGTTTGTGGAAGCGACGTCTGTCGCCGAAGTGTAGGAAGAGTGCGTACAAAATAGGATTAGCTTGAATTCTTTATTCTTGTTTTGCGATGTTTTGTTTCTCTTGCTTGTTCTGTAACATTTAAAAATCACAGAAGTCGGAATATATAGTACGCTATATATATCGTTTTTTAATATCGTTCGTTCCGTGCTTTGTCGATAATCAACTCACAACACTAAGCCCAACAAAACGCACTATATTGCTCCCAGACATTTTGTATTGCAGTATCACGTTAAACACTGCAACATGTTTCGATGCCCTACGGCATCATCATCATCAGGGAATCACATTAAAGCAACACTTCAGAAACCGAACTAACAATATATATATACACACATATATATTCCTTTCTTGACATAAACAATGCGCTGTTTATGCATATAAACAGTTTTTTTCCTTACGTGGTTTGGTTTGCGTGTATTTGCCGTCAGCATATAAGTTTAGCCTGAAAATTAGTCAATCAGCTATTTGTTAGTCAGATAGTTGTTTACAGACAGACAGAGCGCCAGCTCGCTTTCCCATTAGAACGCGGCGAATCTGTAGAAGTGAGCTGGGATTGTTCAAATGAACCAACAGCATTTAACTTGCTCGTTGCATTAATAGTGGCAGTTGCTGGGGCCGAAATGGGATGAGGCCTCTGTTGTGTCTGCTGGTTCTCGCCACTGTCGCCACATTACACAGGCAGCAACCAATTAAAACTTTATCCAATACTGGTTAGTTGTTTCAAAAAGCAAACTTGACACACTCAAGTACGCAGGTCTGAACAGCGGCAACGCATTTGGTGTGTGTTCTAGAGATGTCCTGGTCAAATCTCGGGACAATGTTGTGGAGAGAGAATTTTTTGATTTTCTTCTTACGTTCGACGAGAACTCCGGGACAGAAAGTAGCAACATAAATGCTGGTTTCTTCCGTAGTGCTACCAGTTTACGTCGCAGCGTACTTGAGCACACATTTCTGTGATAGAAAATTGTTAGCACTCTTATTAATTTGAATTAAAAACGCAAAAGATCAATATTAGCCCTCTAAAGGCTAGTGTTTAGTGTGTGCACTACCATGTCTAACATTCAGAAATTCTACATTATGCCCACACAGTGTATTTATGTATTTTATATGAAACTCAACACAAACAGTGATTATGTCCCTGTATAGTATTAACCCCTTAAAGACGAAGCGTATCTGTTTTATATAAGGACTCAGTGCGTACCGCGCTGTAAACACTCTCCACTTCGGTTATAAAAACCAATCTGTTAATGTTTTATAAGGCAAAAGTTGCTGTTTGTTCTGAGATCCGTACAAAACACATAAACGCAATGTGGGCACCACGTAGAATTTTTTAATCTTAAACCTGGTGGTATGTAAAGTTACGGCTAGGCTTTAAAAGGTTAACTGACTGGTTTAAACCGAGGTGGAGTGTGTTTACTGCGCGGTACGGACTGAATCTTTAAATATAATTGAGGTTAATTTTCGTCTCTAAACGTTAATGTTTATCTTATAAAACTATCTGAAGAAATTTTTCTGACGATTTCTTATGTAATTAGATAACTCCAAATATTTGTGTGAAAATTGAAAACTTTCAGATATGGCAATTTTAACTGCATAGGCCTGTTGCAGTATGTATGATATAAAGAACCATAGGCATTTACGTCATTTCTCTGGAGAACTGTGCAATTAAGGTAGAAGACAGTTTTAGTTAATACTCATTTTTATGGTCGGTGCTCCGCATCCAATATTGTGCAGTAAAACCCGAAGTCTTTCACTTATTGACTTTTTTACGAATCCAAGAAATAAATTAATATTCATACGGCGGACACCCTGACAGTAATATCAATATTGCTTGTGGCGATTTTATGATAGTATTTGGTGTGACGTTGATACTTTGGACAACCTTTTGAACTGTGTTAATTTTTGTGTACGAAGTTTTAGTTTTTTTTTTTGTTTCTATCCACGTTTACCTAAATTGTCACCTTATACAGGATGAAATACCTTCCATTGCAAAAGACAGACGCAAGAGCGATATTTTTCTTCTAAAAGTACGGTAATCCGACAATATATTTCAGAAGCAGTTTTCCATTTATCTAGAATGAAGCTAAATTTGTGCATGTGGTTGTCTGTGGGCCCCAAAATCGGTCTGGACGAAGTTGTAAAGAGAGAAATGCCTGCTCTGTCGGGAACCAGAGCCCTATTTTGCAGCCTGTAGCCCGATACTACAAGTGTGATGCTTAAAACCGTCAAACCCGTTCCGACTCTGTTATCCTTAACCTTTTAAAGCCTAGCGGTAACTTTACGTACCACCAGGTTTAACATTAAAAAATTCTACGTGGTGCCCACATTCCGTTTATGTGTTTTGTACGGATCTCAGAACAAACAGCAACTTTTGCCTTATAAAACATTAAGAGACTGGTTTTTATAACCGAAGTGGAGAGTGTTTACAGCGCGGTACGCAATGAGTCCTTATATAAAACACATAAGCTTCGTCTTTAAAGGGTTAAAATGATTCTGAAGGTGATTTAGAATTGCTTACTAGACTTGCTATAAATTTTCGGTAGGTAGTTTTGCATGCACGTTGTGTGCTTCTTGACATACACACACACAAAATGGACACTGGGTCACTTCTTACTGCATTTAACTACATACCCTCAACTACATAGGCCAATTATGCATGGAAGTCAAGAAAGATCATGAATGCGGAGTTGAGACGGGTGTGGAACATAGTTGTCATATTTTGGGATACTGTCTGTTCGCTTACGGTGCGACTGAAGAATACCACGTCAAATAGTGAGCTCCCGGTGCGAGAATGGGATCAGCGTTTTCCCGAGCCATTTTCAAATACTGAACCTTGATATTTTGCATGTAGGCCACATATAAAATGTGGGATAAATACAGGATATGTACATCAAGTGGCGTTGCTGGTCAAGTTTGGAATGCACGTGGCCATAAACGCCTATGCCTTCCTGCGCTGATATATTTTATGACTGATGATTTTAAAGCTGTTGACGTATTATATCAATCATTGTTTAAGAAACGGACTTAATGAACTTTTTCCTAGTTCCATTTAAAACAAAATGAGCACGCAAATTAACCCTTTAAAGACGAAGCGTATGTGTTTTATATAAGGACTCAGTGCGTACCGCGCTGTAAACACTCTCCACTTCAGTTATAAAAACCAGTCTCTTAATGTTTTATAAGGCAAAAGTTGCTGTTTGTTCTGAGATCCGTACAAAACGCATAAACGCAATGTGGGCACCACGTAGAATTTTTTAATGTTAAACCTGGTGGTATGTAAAGTTACCGCTAGGCTTTAAAAGGTTAATTTACACGGTGGCCTACAGGTCTCATTCAAGAAGTTCCTGTGACAGAGATCCCCCGCCATGCGAGTGACGTTTCACTGGTTTAGTCTCCCGAAAGGCTCCCAAAATGCCTCTGTGGGGACTAAACTGGTTGCGCATCTCTATACCGTTATAGTGGTTCACATTGCGACTGGACGCTGTTTGTGTTACATGTAGGGTTACTAAGTAAACAGAGCTGACGTAGTTTTAAGGATGGATAATCACCTGCTTGCAGCCAGATCAAAACAGGGTTCCTTTTCCGTCTGGTGTTAGTGTAACAGGAGGATAACTAAAGGGAATGCCTCGTCCTGTTTTACCTCCTTGCTCTGAAATTACATTACTGAAAACAGTAATTATCTACAGGCCTCTTCTAACATTTCCATGTTTGTTCGAAAGGACCTGTGGTCATTGTCGTCAGCTGTGTTGAATGTCTTTCTCACGGCCTCCCGCCATCCGTCCAGGTAGATGAGAGGATCGTGACGCGCCTTGGCTACCGTAATAACTCACGATAATCCATTTTAGACGAAATCCTAAGGGATTTTCAAGTAGGGTTTGACGTAAGAGGTCAACTACTAACCATATATTCTGCATTCGTGAAGTAATTAAAAAAAAAAGGAAAACAACGCAGCAGTACATCAGCAATTTATAGACTTCAAGGAGTCCTGTGAGTCCTTTAGGACGGACTTTCGTGTAATGTTCTTACGGAGTTTGACATACACTTGCAACCGGTTATGTTAACTAAACTGTGTTTAATGGAATGTAGAGGAGTGTCTGGACATGCAGGTATTTAACCCTTTAAAGACGAAGCGTATCTGTTTTATGTAAGGACTCGGTGCGTACCGCGCTGTAAACACTCTCCACTTCGGTTATAAAAACCAGTCTCTTAATGTTTTATAAGGCAAAAGTTGCTGTTTGTTCTGAGATCCGTACAAAACACATAAACGCAATGTGGGCACCACGTTGAATTTTTTAATGTTAAACCTGGTCGTACGTAAAGTTACCGCAAGGCTTTAAAAGGTTAATACATTTCCTATTCAGAATGGAGTGAAACAAGGAGATGCTTTAATGACAGTGATTTGAGTTTGCTACAGGGTGTGCCTTTAAGAAGTCCAAGAGTGGCTGGGGCGAGGACATCAAATGATACACAGTAATCCATTTCTATGGGGTTCCGTGGAAGGTACGAGTATATCGTGTTTAGAATCGCTCAGTTTCTGGATTTTCACCATAATCCGATGTTTAAAATAGAAGCATTGACAATTAGTTTCGCAAGCTGGATCTACTTCCGTCATCATGTGAAATATTTGGAAGCATGTACTTACTTTAGCGCCGTAGACAAAACCGCTTTTCAGTCTTTATGCTCTATCAGCGAAGCCAAATCTGATGTTGCCTTTCAACTATCAACTTGACGACGGAAGCGGATCCGGCTTCCGAAACCTTATGTCCGTCTTGTCTTTTAAACATCATCTAGAATTCTGTTTTCGTGGGTTGAATTTAATGGAAGGTGTGTGTGCATAAAACGTACGTGATTAAGCCCGCAGTTCGTCAGGGCAGTAAAAACAGTCAGTTCCTACACGTAACGTGTTTGTAGTTTGAATTCTGTAAACAAAAACTTGAGTTGTATTTTTTATGACTGCTGCCATTTGGGGTATGACACCGTATAGTTTTGTAGATATGTACTGACGATGCAGGAGGAATAATTGAAGAAATTTCTCGTGTCTTTCTTTGTTGTCCCAAAACAATACAACAGCTAAGTCCCAACAAGTAACCGCATTTTTTATGACAGACTGTATTAAAAATACATACAGTAGGCATAATTTATCGATTGCAGCCAATTTTTCGTGACTTGTTTAGCGGAAAAATAGGGCATTATATTAGAACAGATATGCTATTGTAACATAAAGAATATGCATACGAATTTTTATCTAAACACAGCGTATGTAATATTCAGTGACTGAATGGGTGCCGTCATATTCGTTATTCATAAAATCCATCGCTCAAACCGTATATAGGCCTAATCTGCGATACTCGTGAAGCACTGCTTTAGAAATAAGTGCGTCTTATGTAAATGTGGAGGGCACGGGAGTAACGTATTAAGTGCCGGAGAAATAATAAAAGGGGGTTTAGAATTGCAGCGACGTTTACAATAGAAAGGCACACGAACATGAACGATAAGTTTTGGAGTTGAATGTGCTGGTGGGATAAATTATCGGAGTTGAACGGACGTGCCTCGATATCGAGCCACGTTTCATTGTTTTTGCTTCTGAAGGTGTTACGTGAGAGTTACAAAGGGGGGAGGGGGAGGGCAAGAGGTCTTTGTAGGTGAGCCCTGGCCCCATCTTAACCTACAGATATCGTCATTCATAAATTACAAGGTTCTGAACAAACATATTTCATTTGACTGACATTATAACCGTTTTATTTTAAACTTACCATGTCTTACGGGCTAGTTCTGTCCGTCCTTACGAAAAGATGCACGAAGACCTTCCGCCCCCCCCCCCACCTCCACCCCCCCACCGGCGTTACCCTTCTGAGACATATTTTTCAGTCATAATTGCTCCATAAACTGTACATCTTTTTTATAATCTTCCATTACACACTTCGTTGTAATGAACTGCAGTATAATAGGCATATCCGACAGAAGAAGTTAAATCACTCTTTTAACCATGCGACTATTATGAGATTTTATTTTTATATACTGTGTGAACACAGACGCAGTGATGTGCCTCATGCCCCATTATTAATGTGAATTGTATTGCGGTATACTTGTCTAGTCTAGCGACGTATAAAGTGAAAATAAAGACTTCAGGTTAGGCTCTAAGTAAAAGCAAAATATTATGCAGTGAGTGATTCAGTATCAAATTTCGAAAGTTATTATTACAGTCAAAGGTTGAATAAATAAAACGACGAAAGGAATATTGTAGTGTTATTTGGCTCTTTGTCTGTTGTGGACCTTTGATATATTTTGTGTGTTCTTCAAAAAGAACGGTATAGGAATGTGCGGTTCGTGCTATAATATTATTAGGCTGAAACTGGCTGCAGACCATTGAAGCGGAAATTTACAAAACCATTCAGTTTTAATTTGATTTTCTTTCAAACAAGCGCATATATGTATAACTTCATCTTTCTGGTATTAACCACTCTGGTATTTTGAACTGAAAGTCTTTGTCATGCATCTTCTCTTCACTTATGGCCTGCGCAAGTAAATGGGAGGCTTATTTACAACAGAAAGGATAGCAGACTGCCATTAAAACTGAAGGGAAAATCACTGAATCCACACTGGAACTCGTTGAAGAATAAAATTCATCTGCACTGTGTATCAAGATTTAGCTCGCAAGTCAGAGAGAACACAGTGTACTTCTATTAGAAATACCAGTCGACGAAATATTTGCAGTGAAATAATGGCCATTCATGAGAGAGAAACAGACGTTTCGGAGACATGTGCTCTCCCCACCATCAGGGTGGCGTGATGAACACTGAGAATGTCTCGAAACGTCGGTTTTTAGGTAATCAATGATGATGATGATGGCAGGAGGAAAATATAGTGAATTTTCCACCACGAAATATTCAAATCTTATGGAGATTACATTTTTAGCTTTCCGAAGGCTGGTTGCTTTCCCATTTTCAGGTAAAAAAGGATTAACCCTGTTTATTCAGCGGTTCCACTCTTTCGTTGCTCTTTCCTGAACTAGGTAACAGAACCACAATGCAATCACAGTCTCGGGTTCTGACAATGTTGTAGAATGCCCAAAGAATATTCTTGAATCTTGTATATTCCAAATGACATGTCTTCTGTATAACAGCACTCATTATCAGTGAATTCCTGTGCGAAGTTACTGCAGGCCTTTGTTTGTGTTCACCGCGGCAGAAAACATTTCATTTGTTATAAACAAATTTTTGCGATCAGTCAACACAGCATTAGTATTCAAGAAGACTAAAGGCTACATGTTTCGGCTAAAACCATTTAACCATCATCAGGCCTAATTACAAGAATATAAGGAAGGTATATTTGACATCTGTATTTCAGTTAGAAATTTCACGCTTCCTTTGTTATGAAATTGAAAGATTTGTTTAGGTAGGTGCAGCAGTCTGTGGGTTAAACTGAAACGTCGGAATAGATGTTTATTTGCGAGAGATCACTGATGTGTATTTGGATATTTTCCATCGTCACTCATTACATAAGCACGACGTTTCGAAAGCAGTATGCTTTCGAAACGTCGTGTTTGTGTAATATGTGACGATGGAAAATGTCCAAATACTCATCAGTGATATCTCGCATGTCACACCATTGTCTGAGAAATATAGTGTAAAATTATTTTTTTCCTGTTTGTATATCAGACCTAAATCAAAATATATGAAGAAAGAAAGCCCAGAAGATTTTGAATTTCTAATAACCGACAGCGGAAATAAAATTTATGTAGTCCCCGGTAATAAGCTCCACGCTATCATAACCTTGGCTGTGTAAGGCCTATGGACTAATCAGTCCGCTTCACTCTCCTGTTGCATAACCATAGCATAAAGGTTTCCAGTAGCAGTTGTACAGGAGGCTGAATTCACTTCTACACCCTTGCACAGTCATTATCCAGTAGCTCCTCGTGGCGCTGTGCGTAAGCACAGAATTCCCCATATCTGCGTTTTGTCACTCACTTTTGCCTGCAGCACGTGAAACTGCACGCTAGCACAGTTTCGCAATTTAACATATCCATACATAAAGACCTGTAGATTCGGTAGAGCGAGGCTTACATTGATTGCTATATTCGTGCTCTAGCACTGAATAGACTTCCTGTAGAACTTATACGCCAAATTGACGCAACAACTGCTACAAATGATCCCTTGTTATTGCTCCCTCATGTATATTGAAACGGTAGAGGCGGGGTTTTGTTTTGTTTTATGTGACCAACATTTTTTTTTTCAGTTTCCCGTATGGTAAACTCCATTGCGATCCAGCAATTCTCACATTTTAAGCGCCACACAACAGGAAGAACAGAATTTGTGCGCGTTTCAACGACCTCTGGAAATCCATAAAACGGTCTAGGATAAAGATTGTATCAATCGTCAGAAATATTGTATTCTATTTAACTTTTCTGTTAGGCATGCAGCACACGTGGGATGCATTAACCCTTTAAAGACGAAGCCTGTGTGTTTTATATAAGGACTCAGTGCGTACCGCGCTGTAAACACTCTCCACTTCGGTTATAAAAACCAGTCTCTTAATGTTTTATAAGGCAAAAGTTGCTGTTTGTTCTGAGATCCGTACAAAACACATAAACGCAATGTGGGCACCACGTAGAATTTTTTAATGTTAAACCTGGTGGTACGTAAAGTTACCGCTAGGCTTTAAAAGGGTGACGGGCATATAACTCCAGGGCGTCAAAAGTAGCTTGTTCCATCCGAAGGCGTGGACATTCCGCAAACATGGACATATTCCAGTGAGCTAGCCTAAATGATCTAACATTGAGTCATTTATTCATTAAAGTTAAGCGAAGTTAGATTTATATTTTTAGACAATGAAATGTGATTATACGTCAGCTACTAATACCCCTATACAAACTAGCCTATAGAATAACATCCCAGGAATAAGTAAAGGGCACTGCATGAAAATAAGTTTAAATCGGAAGACAGTGTGGAACATGTTTGTAGGAATTTAGTAGGATTCCTTGTAAATACTTCCACTTTATATTATCAAATAAAGTGGAGTGTCTACTTGCATTTAGTAGGAACGCCAACTTGTTAATAATTCTGTGACTGGATTGCTGACAGTAAATTATGTGGAATCTCTCTCGACGGGTTTCTTCCTGCTATAAATTTGACTGCAGGTTTTAGAAAACGAGAGAAAAAAATAACGGTCTATTCATCCGTACTTTCCATATTGAATTCCAATCTCGTGGCATGTTGGAGTTATTTATGGAGAAAGTAAACATCCATCTCTGTAGGCAGTGTCATTATCTACCGTGCATTCTACCCAGCACACTAGATGTCGCAGTCAACAAGCGAAATACGGAACATGTATATAGAAATCCAGCTGCGTTCTATGCTGTCACTCCCAAATTTGAAATAACTGAGTCTGTTTTGATATAGATATTGGCTGGTATACATGTGCGTATGCATGCATGCAGATGAGACGTACGTAGGCCGTCATTTTAGTCGGAAAACCCCATGGGAAAGAACCTTGCGACACTGAAGCTTCCATTTGTGGGTGATACTCAAACGTGTTATAACCCTTTAAAGACGAAGCTTATGTGTTTTATATAAGGACTCAGTGCGTACCGCGCTGTAAACACTCTCCACTTCGGTTATAAAAACCAATCTCTTAATGTTTTATAAGGCAAAAGTTGCTGTTTGTTCTGAGATCCGTACAAAACACATAAACGCAATGTGGGCACCACGTAGAATTTTTTAATGTTAAACCTGGTGGTACGTAAAGTTACCGCTAGGCTTTAAAAGGTTAAAGAAGTATAGTACGGGAAGTAGACTCATTTGGCTGACGCCGTGGCCAGTTGGCGGATTTTTGTGAATATGGTGACGGATATTTATGTCCCATAAAAGTGGGTAATTTTTTGATCAGCTGATTTAGTATTTACGTTCCAATAAAAGCCCTGCTGTGTAAAATTGGAGACATCAGTAGCTCCCCCTATATGCCTTGATGGCGCGGGCAGGGGCAACTTTATCTTCTGAGGAACGACGCTTCAGTCTAGTACCAAATATTCGCACTAAGGAAGCAGTAAAATCGCAAAACACTGTGGTGTAGGATTTTTAAGCCCAATAAAATACAGAAGAATTATTCTTTCCGTAGTATAATGATTTCTTCTTGAAACATATTTATGAACGTAATGCTTTCTCTTATGGTACTTAATGGTCAGTATTAAAAGCCAATTAACCGTAATACAGCTGCGATAGACACACAATATATCACTCCAACCGTAATTTTACGGCTTTGCCTTAAAAGCACGGATACAAAATTTTATACCTCAATGAAATATGACTGTAAGAGTTCCCTAGTTTCTAATGAATTGCTTGTCGGGCAAACCTGACGTACACAGTTATTTATTGATAATTTGATTAATTATTGTGTAATAAAGCTACTCAAATACCCATTTGAATTGACAGTTTGTTGTTTTTAAACATAAAAAGAGGATCAATATTCTGGACAGATTTGAACGAATTAATCACAGCCCGCACTTCATCAGCAATGCTTTTAGGAGGTAAAACGGCTACAGCAGTTAGCTTGTTTATGCCTTCTTTTGTCCCATGGACTGATCAGGCGATGAGATCTGCGCTGTCCTGGGATATTACGAAGCGTCGAGTGGTAATCATTTACCGACGTTTCGGGACAACGTATCGGTCCCATTCATTGTCCCGTAACGTCTATGAAAGGTTACCACTGAACGCTGCGTAATATCCCAGAAGAGCCCAGATCTCATCATCTGATCAGTCCACGGAAGACTGAAATAATGATCAGACTATGTTTCGTGGATCCACAAACCGCCACCAATTAGCACAGGCATACGTATGTCACCTTCCACTTACTGTAGTGGGTTTTGCTCTTATGCAAGGGCAAAGATCTTTCAGTATCAGGTTCCACTTTGCACTGCGGGTATTACTGGTGCTAGGCTGTCTTTTCTTCCTTGTCTCTACCGCAAGCTAATGCATTTTCACCTTGCCCCATGAGTGTAATAACTATTTTGTAAGTGTCACTTGCATAGCTCAGTTTATAACTAGCCTTGCCGTATAAGGTTTGGAGTTCTTTTAATATGGATGTTTCTGTACGGTTTTATTCGAAACTGTAGCACTTCGCCTGCTACGACCTTCCACATCGATTCAGTCTTAGTTTGTTTAAAGACTATTTTTCAACTGCTTTGGTTCTATATTATCAGATTTTAGGGCGATTTAGTGTAATAAATTGTAAAGAACACCTAAATGTCGTGGGCATCAAGTATCTAAGCATTTTCCCCCAGGGACTGAAGAAACCGGTTTGAAAATTCAAGGAAGTCGGGATGCTTAGTTCTAAATCGGAGGCTCTAGAATACGAAGGAATTTTAACTACTTAGTTTACATCGTGTTAAATGACCTACGACTCGTAGTGGGGCTCTATTGTACAGTACAGGCGGCATAGACACACACACTACAGGTGCTGAACTGCAGCACTGTACAGTGTCATTAGGTGTGCATCAACAGCACATCGCTGAACAATAGCAACCTTGTTATCCGAACCCATAATTACAGTCGTGAGTCATCATACAGTGCAATTCAATAAACGCTCGGTAAACGCACTGCGGATCAGTGGGAATCGAACACATGTCTAACCGAACAGTAACCCCCACTGCTCAATTAGCAAACTACCACACAACTCTGTATTCATTTAATGTAGCACAGATGCGGGGCTCTACAGTGGTCGACGTATCAAATTCTGTTGTTGGGCAATGTGGCTGAACGTGTACGCGGAGATTAATAAATATGAACATTGTTGCCGGTGCAAGACCGTGTGATGGAACTAGTATCAGAGTCGGAAATGGTGAGCGGTAGCAGATTCCCTTGAAGGAGCTGTGTAATGGCCTTGTGCAGTTACTGTTGGCTGTACAGTGATCATATCCTTCAACACTGCATCTTTAGGTTATGCTTGTTTGCTTTTCATATCTTTGTGAGACCACTACACTGGATGTCGCAGCACACACAACCAGTTCTGCGTGTGTCACTATAACACTGCTTTATTAGACTCGCTTTTCGGCCCTGCACATTTGTAACGGTATTATGTCGGCCTGTATTATGTTCAAGCATCTTTACTAATAAAATGAAATTAAACTAAAACTTCTTTTGTTAATTTAATCTTATACATTTTCCGTGAAGTTTTTTTTTGAATATAGTAATTCCGGGACAGTTGCCGCGGTGGGAGAGACGCCGCATTTTTTGTTTGGTGGGTTCTGGTAATCCTCTGCAGACCGCAGCACATGTGCTTGTTCATTGTCTAGAGAAATGTTGTTAGTGAGCGTAGTGAATATCGGCGCTGTTCTGCGAGACTTGTGACTGATTTTATGCGGCGAGTTGATTAACCTTTTAAAGCCTAGCGGTAACTTTACGTACCACCAGGTTTGACACTAAAAATTCTACGTGGTGCCCACATTGCGTTTAATCAGCTGATCAAAAAATTACCCACTTTTATGGGACATAAATATCCGTCACCATATTCATAAAAATCCGCCAACTGGCCACGGCGTCAGCCAAATGAGTCTACTTCCCATACTATACTTCTTTAACCTTTTAAAGCCTAGCGGTAACTTTACGTACCACCAGGTTTAACATTAGAATATTCTACGAGGTGCCCATATTGCGTTTACGTGTTTTGTACGGATCTCAAAACAAACAGCAACTTTTGCCTTATAAAACATTAAGAGACTGGTTTTTGTAACCGAAGTGGAGAGTGTCTACAGCGCGGTACGCACTGAGTGCTTATATAAAACAGATACGCTTCGTGTTTAAAGGGTTAATTTGATGCTAGAACTTTTTTCTCGTGTTCACAAAATCTGTCTTAATTAGTTCCAATCGAAGCACTCATGCAGTCACGGTAGAGTAGAGGTTTCCAGCGTTGTTGATCTTGTCTTAGTAAAGTAGGGGCCTTGAACATAATATCTGTGAATGTTCGGCCGTTTTGACGATTATGGGTTTCAGTTACAACAAAAGTTGCAAAAAGTGTGGCGTCTCTCCCTGAATTAGGCCTACCCTATACAAGTTTATTTGTGCAGCAGTTGGTAACAAACGTGTGTATTCTTTTGTTAAATTTGTCTTGTTCTTCTTTTCCTCAGCAAACACTACAGTCAGTTGCGGACCTTGGCTTCCACTGCATTCCTTCTCAATTCCTTCCACCCTCTGGTCACTATATGCCAATTTCTTATTCCCATTACCTGCAGATCCTCTTCAACCTCATCAGTCCACTCTTCCCGTGGCTTTCCCCTTTTTCTTATTATTTCTATTCTATTTGTCTTGACATTCTTTCCTTATTCGTCCTTTCAATATGTCCAGACCATCTTAATCCCAGCTTTAGTATATATTTAATAATGTCTGTTCCTTGTAATATATCCTGTATCTCCTTATTTGTTCTTATTCTCCAGCTTTCGTCTTCTTTTTTGAGACCATCAGTTTTTCTTGTTTTTATGCTCTTCGAAGTTGTTCTTAAATTGCAGTTCCAAAGACCCTATGCCCAGCATTCTCACCAGTTACCGTGATGAACTGTCACGTCTCTTCGACTGTTTCTGTTATTTTGCGTTGCTTTTCCTTAAATGAATATCGCGTTATTTCTTGTATGTATTCTTGCAAATTACACGTATTAGCCTGTTCAGCAGTTGCGTTATTTTGTGTTTTTTCCCTATCTCACTCCTCCTCTGTCCAGTATCTTTACTTACTCTGTAGTGTTCTTTCTTTCTTTCTTCCTTCCTTCCTTCCTTTCTTTCTTTCTTTCTTTCTTTCTTTCTTTCTTTCTTTCTTTCTTTCTTTCTTTCTTTCTTTCTTTTCGATGGTTACGTCGGTGATGACTCTCGATTATTCTGCTGTTAGTTTCAGCATCATGTAATATTAGCCAAAATTAACAGTACTGCCTTACATTTTAACAACATAATTACGTAATTTACTTGTAGAATTCCATTTTCATGCACCTTTTAACAATTTTTTAATTTTACTAGCATTAAATATTGTACTCATCCTTGTACTTTTTGCTAGCTTGCGGTGTGCTTGCCCGTCGGTGATACACTCTCTGTGTTTGTTCCTATCTTTATTTGTGTTTGGGAGGGGCCCTTCTAGCTGCAGCTTTATATTGATTTAGTATTCTAAAGATTGGTTAATGACTGTTGGTGTAATGGCTGTCTGTGTGGTTGTTATTTATATATTTATAGTCTTTTGCTGTGCAAAATTTACCTAGCATAGGCTTTCGTGACCAAGTTGTGTCGGTACTGCCTATGAACAGCCTTCCATTATATCCTATGTCCGGGAAGATCGTTACCGTAGGCATAAAATGTTGCTTTAGAATAATTTTGGGCCAACCGTTATGCAAATTTTGTTGAGGTTATATTCCCTTCAATTCTAAAGAAGGAGATTTGTTTCTCTGGAACGTAATTTCTGCTCTGAACGAATTCGGACTTAATGAGCTGTAATTGTTTCCTAAAAAAATAAATCTTTATCTTACTGCACGAAATAATTATGCCGCATAATCGAAAAATAACATATAACTAACGAGAGATACAGTTGAACAAATAAGCAGTTTTTTAAAATAAAATTCCCTATGGAAATATCCAGCATCATCTCGCATGTTGCTTGCTGATTATTCACGGAATTTAAAAGCGCTTTATATAACATTTATATGTGTATAATATTATGCAATCTCATGTATAGAATTCTTTTGTTTCATTCCCTTCCGTCCTGTCTACCTGGACATTGCTAGGCCGTTTCCTTGCTTGCCAGACACACGTGCGTTTCACTGGGTAAGGTAATGTCTTCGGTGTTTACAAGACCAAGTGCCTGGCGCTATAGAGGAAAATTATGTACAAGGATTTTGGTATTAGATGCTTTTCCTAGAATCTCAATTCAATTACACAAGGCTAATTTAGTTTTTATTTGTTGCATTGCAAGGCGCCACATCTCAAAAGACTTAAATCTCAGTACCGCTCTGGCAGTTTGAAATCTGTCGTATTTGTAATCATCTTTCCTTTCCACCTTCTTTCCTTTTTTGTTTCTTCTTTTCTTTTTATTTCTTTATTTATTTGTTTTGTATCTATCATTGGCATATAGTGTAATTTGTATGCCCGAATAATTGAAAGTTATTGAACACAAATTGGTCGTGGCCTACTTTAAATCTTTTTCAAATCTTTCTCATTAAAGTATAACAAAATCAGCAAAATATTTTCTTTCCTTTTGGATTCAGACTTTTTGCAAGACAGACGAGCCATTGCCCTTACTATGAGGTAACAATTTGGCACACCAAACTTCTTGATTGCTACGAACAATATCTTCTACTGTGCGACCCTGTTATAAATGTAGCGTTAAGGGAGTCCATTTTTGTAGCGTGCAGTATGGACTGTAGGAAATCCAAGGTCTGGAGTGGTCTTAATGAAACCGGCTATGTTTTCACCTTAAAGTTTCCATTCTGGAGGCAACAGCTGTGTTATAGCTATTCTGTACGCTGTTCGCTGTACACAGCAAATTAGTTTTTTCCAAATTAATTTCGTATTGTAATGTATAAAGCTATTAGTTATTTTAATTTACGAAGAAAGTTGATTTTAATAATGTGGAGATTTATCATACGTTCCTTGCACTGGAAACTGATTTAGGTGAGTATATTTTAGGTCCTTGTGCATGCTGTGTGGAACAGCCGGCACCCCATTCTCTGTCCGTTGCTTTCCAAGCAGCAGTGATGGCGAGATTTTAGGCACGTTCGCATAGTCGCGGAGAGCTCCTGTTACCTTCATGTCCGTCCGTCTGTCCACATCTATCAGCGCGACTCCTACTAGACGTATTTACGTGAAATTTGATATTTGGGACTTTTGCGAAAATCTGTCAAAAAAGCTCAAATTTGGTTAACATCGGTAAAAAAAAATCGGGCACTCTACCCGAAGACATAAGTACTTTTTGCTGTTGCCGTCGACATTAAATCGCCATAAAAGCGGTCTCTTCGACTTTTGGAACGTTTACGTATAGGCCTATGTACTCTATCGGAGTAGAGTTTTCCAATTTTTTAAAGGATCTTTGCTCATGGTTCTTTCAGACGAATATTCCTTGCAGTTTCATTAGGTAAGAAAGTTTATTTATTGATAACCGCCAGGGACACAGGCCCAGGAATAGTGTTTTATCGATTGTCTTGCGGTCTGTCCTTATTAATTTTTAAATACGTTCACCGTGAGAAAAAAAATAAAGTTTTTATGACGTTTGGGAACACGAAGTCTACAGTCAGACTCTAATGTGAAAAGTGTGACGCCAATCGGCCCGAAATTTACGGCGGTACGAACGTGCACTTCCACTGTTTTTAATTCTTTCTACGTGTAATTATTCGAACATCAAAAAACGACGCCGTAACTTACTTAGAAATATTAATATTGGTATTAATATTAATATTACACGGCCTACTGAGGTATGATATCGTGTAATTTGGTAGATTTATAGAGGAAACTGTTCTTTTCATCTCTTTTCTTATTGGGTTGGAGGCAGCAGATTTTTCCGTAAAGCTGCTGCCTATCTAAGAGTTTAAATGGTTTCACATTCCAGAAGTCCGTACTGTTAACCTTTTAAAGCCTAGCGGTAACTTTAAGTACCACCAGGTTTAACATTAAAAAATTCTACGTGGTGCCCACATTGCGTTTATGTGTTTTGTACGGATCTCAGAACAAACAGCAACTTTTGCCTTATAAAACATTAAGAGACTGGTTTTTATAACCGAAGTGGAGAGTGTTTACAGCGCGGTACGCACTGAGTCTTTATATAAAACAGATACGCTTCGTCTTTAAAGGGTTAAAATGAATTGAGTTCAAGTGTATGTTTCATTACCAGAGTACAAGAAAAAATCGTAGTAGAGATAGAGTTAGGCAATAAATGTCTCGGCTAGCACCGATGAAAACCCGGACTTAAAGGCAGGTATTTCCAAGAAAAGGAGAATGAACTTAATAATAATAATAATAATAATAATAATAGACTAGCTATTCCAAATACACACAATAACAGAATAAACACACAACAACACAATAACAGAAAAACGAGCGAAATACCAAGAACTGGCGAACGAAATACGTGTTACGTGGCAGCAGGATGCAGTACAAGTGGTCCCGATAGTAATTTAGCTACGGGAATAATTCCGAAGTCACTGTCACAAAGTTTAAAGAGACTTAACCTGCACCCAAACACATATATACAAATGCAAAAAGTGGCAATTCTTGGCACATGTTCAATTGTAAGAAATTTCCTAAATTACACATAAGACCACCGAGCCTAATCCTGTTGATGATACATCCCAGGATAGGTGAATACTTGCCAGCTAAAGCTGATAAGTGAGAAATTCGAATAATAATAGTAATAAATGCACCATTAACAGTACGCACGGAATAGTTGCGACACTGCGTACCCTAGAAACATGGTTTGTTTCAGGTATATAACTGTGAATACCCTGCATAAAGGAGATGATGATGATAATAATAATAAAGCGAAATAAGCCAAAGGGACTTTAAAATATAAAGGTCTAACAATAGAAATGAAGCCCATGTGGAATGGAAAAATAAAAATGATACTAGTAATAACAAGGACAACTGGAACCATGTCAAAATAATTCAGAAAATACCTGAGCAACATATCTGGAAAACATGACGTAAAGGAACTACGGAAAACAGCCATATTGCCTCACTATCCGAGCGGTTTTTAGTTTCACAAGTATGACTCTGTACAATACACTTAATTAACTCTTTAAGGACGAAAAGTAATTTGCTTTATATAAAGGCCCAGTTCGTACCGCGCAGTAAGCATTCTATATCGCGGCTGTAGCACTAACCAGTTGATAGCCTGCTGTATAGGGCAAACGTTTCTGTATATTCTGTACATTGTGAGATACACACGAAACACACAAATAATTAGATATACTGATGTGCGAAGAATATAGAATTTTTTAATGTCAGACCTGCTAGCACATAAAGTAATTTAGGCTTTAAAAGGTTTGCGAAATTCATGATGGCCCTAACGTGTCAAAATGCGCAATGTGTCGACTAAATTAACAACCGTCAATTCGAGACTAAAGCGATTGTCACTATTTGCTGTTCATTACAACACATTTTGGTCGACTTGGCCACCTTCAGGTAATAAAACAAATATGCAAAATAATTTGAAGGGTAATTGGAACATCCAGTTTTAAAAAGAAATGAGATCTCGTTTGTACGTAAACGGTAAAAATTCATAAGGATTCATGTTATTGATGTAATTTTGAACTTCTGCATAACCTAGTTATCATACAGGTATGCAAGGATGTCTTGAAAGTAAAATTGAGTCTCATATCGTTTTAAAACATAATGTTGCAGTTAACCTACCAAGTAAGGTAAAGCAATCCCATTACAGGCCTGGACAGGCCCTCAGGGTTCCAGGAGGTCGAGGCTCCCAGATTTCTAGACAGTCTGCACATGAAGGTAGTAAGGTTGTCAGCCATATGCATCGACCGCCTTTACCCCCCAAGAAATACTCCTGGTACTCATTTCTGTTAGAGGCTGAGTCGACAGGGTTATGCCAATGAAAAAATCCAATGGCACCATCGGGAATCTTACCCGCGACCTGCCGGTTTATAGCGCAGTGCCTCAACCTACAAAGTATTTTGTATATTTTTTGTATTACCTGAAGACAGCCAAGTCGGTCGCAATATGAATAATAAGCTATTGACAACAAATTTTAGTTGTCAATTTACGGTTATTTTTTATGTAATTTGTATATTATCACAACGGGACATATAGAGTGAATGTTGTAAGATGAAGTACGTTTCCTGCTACAAGTCAAACAATACCGTGTCTCCGTTGCTGAGAACGTAAATAACCACGGCTAACACTTCTCTTAAAATTTTTCATTATCTAAATCCCTATCTCCAGATATTCACTACTTCACACTACTTTAGAAAGTGGGAGTAATTTTGTGTAACTACTAGCCCCCGGAACGATCGTCCGCTTAAAAGGAAAACACGGCACGATCTGTTTGTTTTCCGCACATGAATGGCCTGAACCAATACGAAAAACTTTGGTCCATCCGCTGACCGCACTGCTACGAAGTCTTAAGAATTTCGCGTCCGTATGTGGAAATGCGATGGTACTTGGCGCTAAAGTGTGGAACCGCTTAGAGCCACGGGCTCATAATCTGGCTGTTTACCCCAGCAGAAGGAACCTGGACTTCTAAATTTAGTTAAATTTATGCGAGAACGAAGCAGCTGCACGTTAGGAGATTAAGTCGACATCGTGCCCACGCTGCGAGAGATACTGTAGCCATAAATACATGCAGCCTTCAACTCTGGACTGCGTTGTGACAGCGTGCACTTAAATTGCAGTTTACCGGGATCAGTTTCTGATACGCGCGACTGAGTGGACGAATTTATTTCAAAAATTTAAGCTGACGACTTAAAATAATCTTAAACTTGGGCTAGGAAGTTACTGTTTCTCTTAGTTATCCTCGGGAATTTACGTGGAAAAATATGTGTTTAGCTAACAGTTACAGTTCCGTGTATCAAAACTGTAGCCTAGAGTAGGGAAAATAAAATTAAGGGAATACTGATGAGGTTCAAAATTTATACTCATTACATAATATTTAGGAGACTTAACGCATCGCCTAAGAACGCTGTGATAAAGACAGATAAAATGGCGCTGGAAAGCGCAGAATCAACAAAGCAGGATTCAAACACCGTCGAATACAACTAATCTATATTACATAAATATATTTTATAATATATATTATACAATATATAATATATATTGCACGTTAGTTTTGTTTGATCGCATTTAACTCCTTTTTTTGTTGCAAGTTTTCACAACGTGATGATAAACATAGAATTTGCGAAATCAACAGCTAAATGCAGGGAGGTACACAAGCAATGGACTAGAAAGGAAATATTAAGCTCAGTAAATTTGTAGAAACCGTACATTTCATTAACTAATATATCAATTAGTATATGTTGTGCAATGTGAGAGGTAAACAGAGAACTTAATTTACTAGAATTTAATGCGAATTTTATTTAAGTGTATTTAAAAGGGTTTATGTAAACCGAGCAGATGATAATCCCGAGATGCTGGCACTCGGTGGAGTCTGTTTATCCTTACAACACCGCACAAAGTTAGCAGAACATGAATACTGTACATTGCGTACAATACGTTCATGCTCTTATCATGCGTTTTTGAGCCTGGGCATAACTCATTCATTTATTTAATGTGTTCCATGTCCGTGCGCTATATCATACAAAAACACTAATCACCAACAAATGCACAAAGAGAGTTTTATTACCAATCGTAACACACTCCTACATGTTTCGACCCTGCTGCGTCATCTTCAGGGAGAACTTTTCGTTACCGTTACACTGGGGTTGCACTTTACAGTTGAGTGAGAATGTGCTGTTGACTGTGTACTGCGTTGTTTTTGGAGGCGTGAACTCTCCGTGGACTATCACCAATCGTAACACAATCCTACATGTTTCGACCTTGCTGGGTCATCTTCAGGGAGAACTTTTCTTTACCGCTACAGTGTAAAAGTAACCAGTTACCCATATGAAATGTACTTCCATTAAGTGGGTTAAGATTACATTCTGTTAGTCGTCTTTTATTTCCGTAAGTATATGAGTGATTATATTTTAGGCCGGTGTAGTTTACGTAAGGATGCTGTGAGAAGTAGCGTGGTTGTGTTTGATTTTATATGCCAAATATATGACGACATACGCTACTGACATTACTGTGTTAATAAGTTTCATGAATTTGTTTTAAGAAGTTCCGTTGTCGAATTAGTGTGTGCATTGATTTTGATGTTTCACTGAGCAATAATAGCGTATTGCATAACAGATTATTTTAAGTAAGTGCAGTTAAAAAACTTGCACTTAGCGACTGTACCATAAGCACGTAAGAAATGAGACTCCAAATGTTTTTACAGGATAGGTGGGAGGAATAAATTGGATTGCTTTGGTGACGCTGTCTGCCCTTCCTATTGCAATATTTACATCGAAATTCGTCCGGTAGTTCTGTTCCATAAACATGGGCTGTCTGCCATGCTGTGGCGGCAGTTTGTAACCATCAGTAGTACGTGTTGTCTTAATTAATGCAAAAAAGGGGGAACATGAAACTGATTTGTTAAAAAAAATTGTTTTCGAATCGGAGCAAGGATTCAAACCATTTTCAAAATAACTTCATTATGCAAATGCGTATTGCGAAGAATAAAACTGTGCAGTAGCTAATCTACTTTTGTTATATGAACAGATATATGCAAATATCTTGGGGAAGGTAGAATTATACATACTGAATGTAAGGTAAATTCGTAGATTGAACTGCATTGAATAATGGCGATATATTTTGCTTTAACTTCGGCTTAGATGTTGCCATACACAGAAGGCAGTTTGGTTTGGAGCTGTGGATTGTCATTTACTGTACTGCGGGTGAATTTTGATTTAGTATCATATAGGCACCTTGTATACATAGTTTATAATTTGTTAAGGAAAGTAAAGAATTCTTGCTGCTGCGTAGAAGACTTTGTGATTGCCTGGTAGGCATGTATAAATGTGTTGAATTTAGTACAAAACATATTTTGAACTTATAACGTTTTGATTATCACCGGATGTTTTGGAGAGATGAGTTGGTCTTAAAAGTTATTTTTTGTGGTCTTAAGACACTGCTGACGTAAGTTGATTTACATTTTCCGTTATGGAAACAAATTATATGTTTCTTTACGACATTTTTGCCCAGTATGAGTTTGGAGTATTGACACAGGGAAAGCTAACTGACCTGCCGTCTCTTGATATATATAATGTAAAGATATATATTGCAACACGAATTAGTAAGGTATAATGTGACTGTACTAAGAAAGAATATTTTATGCATAGTGAGTCTCAGCAAAATTAACTATGAAGTATGGAGTGAATTATATTCATTGCAAATTTATCACTAGATTTAAATCCTTGTGAACCTTTCTTCCGAGGTTAAGAGTCAATTGTAAAGTGTTCACAGCTCTAACCTTCACAAAAACGGCAACTTAAAGAGGCAATACAGCAAGGGGTGATTTAAAATCTCCTCAGAATTTTCGTGAGGTGTAAAACGAAATTTCGGAGTTTCTTTATTGCGAATTGGGTACTTCAGTTTACAGGAAGTAGGGCATAACGGGCATTGTAGTTGTCCCCCCCCAACCCACCCCCAGTTCCCCGATATAATGTAATCATTTTCTTAACTGAGGACTATTTATTGGAAATCATTCTGGTCGCAAAGTCTTTCTATTAACAACAAGTATTCACCGTCCGGAGTGCTCACGATCCAACGCGACAATCTACCCAAGGACACGGTCCCCGCGGCCCTTTAGTACGATTTGTAATACATTTGCACTCTGAGGTAACATTATTGCTTCTTTGCTCCGGTGCTGCTGTGTCTGTAGAGGCCTGGATATCCCTTTGCCTTTATGGTGGGAGTGATTAGGTGAATCGACTCGGTTCTTTTTGCGGCATCTTCAGCGTGACTGGGTTCTTCCTCGATCCTGGGGTCTTTGCGGTGCCGCTCTGGTTCGCGGCTGATAGCCGACCCTGAACTGCGGGCTGACGTCAAAGTACTCAGCTGCGCCCTGCTGATCGTATTACAGGGCTGCAGACCAACCCTTGGTGACGGCAATGTGCTGCGTAACTTTGGGTTGTTTACGGAAGATAAGGCTGCGGGGATGGAAGGTGCAAACTTGTGTGAACATCGTTGACGGTCCGTGCCGGAAGTCATCAACTTGGATAGTCGTTTTACTTCCCGGGGCGAGATTGAAGACGTTTTCCGTTGTTTTCTCTCTCAGCTCTATCCCGTGGCAAGGGCTGTCTGTCAGCGGTGCAAACTGCCCGCTCCGGAGACTGATGTCGTGTTCGGCCAAGCGGTAAGGACTCCGCTCGAGGGGACGCTATTGCAGGCAGAAGTCCCGTTTCTAGATCGTTCGTAGAAAGCTGTTCTGTGTTCGCCGACTGCTGTTAGGGTAGCAGCAGGTCGGCGGTACAGACTGATGCTGATGTTTTGCTATGTCGTATGTGGATGGCCCTTCTTTCTGGTCCCAGTGTCTGCCCGTCCATCGCGTAACTTCTTTGGACAGTGGCGTTTCTGGTTCGTTACTCAGGAAGAAAGTGCACGTAAAGGTATACTTGTGTGTGTACACGTCTTGAAGGCATGTAGTGGGTTAGAGGTATAGTTCTACGCATTCTTATCATTGTCATTAGATGGAGGTAAGCCTCACGCTCCGACCTCTCTATTCCCGGTGAATGTGTCTCCAGTTCACATTAAATAGAAGGCTAGGTGGGCCCCAGAACCGGTATAGGCGCTTCGAAATAGATATAAATTTTCTGACCTGCCAGGAATCGAACAATGATTTTGCAGTTTTCCAGGGCCGTAGCGTAGTGACTGTGCCATGTGTATTTTTCGAACCCCGTTAGACGCTATATTTTCCTTCCTTCTTTATCCTGTTCTTCTTCATCCCCCTCATCTAGTCTGCGTTTATAACACTTGTTCCGACTACGAAGATGTTTTGAATTATCTTCGCGAATCGTTTTGTATTGTAATAAAGTTTCGAGAATTTATTATTTTAATGATTCAGCTCGTAGATATTGTTGCCTGATCTTCTAATCAGCAAATTCATATTTACTTCTTTCGTTTACTTTGTGTTAGTGTTGTCCACTAGAGCATGCAATGACACTTCTTTGAAATCTTATTACCGCTGCTCGAAATTATACGAACTTTGTTATTTTTCATTACCTACATTTTATTTGCCTACCAGAATGTGAAAATTTATGTCACTTTGTATTTGTTCAAATTTAACTCTTTTTCTATTTAACAACTTGCACGTGGCTTGTCTAGGTGTACATTGTAGGACCGTGTGTTAACCATATCCACACCGGAATATTTTGCGACATTGTACATAAAATTGAATCAATTCATGACAGGGTTTATTGGCAGCCCTTTTTGAGCACCGAGGTCATTTTAAACTGGGATTTCTTAGCAGTTAAATAAGGGAAGCCAACTTCTGAAGGAAGTTCTTGCGTTATGGACTTAGTTACATTTCCATATATCCCTGCATACGGAAGTTACATTTCCAAATATCCCTGCATACGGAAGTTACATTTCTAAATATCCCTGCATACGGAAGTTACATTTCCAAATATCCCTGCATACGGAAGTTACATTTCCAAACATCCCTGCATACGGAAGTTACATTTCAAAATATCCCTGCATACGGAAGTTACATTTCCAAATATCCCTGCATACGGAAGTTACATTTCCAAATATCCCTGCATACGGAAGTTACATTTCCAGATATCCCTGCATACAGAAGTATTTTATCGGTGATACAACCGAACCATGTGTCACAGTCCCCTTGTTTAAGACATGAACCTTGTTTCAACGTAGAATTTAAAATAGATAGGCCTGTATTACAGCGGACGGTATATTTACCTTTTAAAATTGCAGTTTATTTATTAGAGCTGTTAAATTTCTCCTTTCCTGCCTGGTATCCATTTCAGTCTGCCTAGTCGTGGATCAGAGTACGTAATAAGATCAGTTGAATCAACATCTCTAAACTCATTACGAGTGGCAGCTGCTGATTCCCAGTGACAATCCTTGTTTACTAATTGATTATAACCTGAAACGCTGTAGCCTGTACCGTAACTAAAGGAGATTAGTAAATTCTGGAAGAGGACTTGTTCTACAGTTTCACGAAAATAATGTCTAAAATTCTCGTTTAAAAAAAAAGAACTCTTTCTATACCTAACAAGGCCAGAGAGTATCCAACGTATTTGGGTCGCATTGGAGAGGAGCGCCGTTCGAGTGCCAGTGTGGGAATTATGTATTCAAAATCAGACTCTTAAATTGCTTGCGATATTTTGTTAGTGGGTGTTGTTAAAATGATTTCATGAATTAAATATGCAAAATTTGATGAAATAAACTTATAAATTATATTTGTGATGGCTACAGTTAGCAAACAACCAGTGTGAGTAGTAGTAGTAGTAGTAGTAGTAGTAGTAGTAGTAGTAGTAGTAGCAGTAGCAGTAGTAGTAGTAAGATGACGGCAGTTATAATAGGAGCAACTGGAACCATTTCAAAATACTTTAGAAAATACTTGAGCAGCGTACCGGGAAAGCGCGATATCAAGGAACTACAGAAAACAGCTATATTGGGCACAGCACACATACTGCGGAAAGTGCTAATGTAGAAGCACAAAAGAGTTTAGTATTGAAGACAGCGCTATATGCACCATTAACAGTATGCGCAGAATAGCTGCGACACTGTACACCCTAGAAACATGGTTTGTTTCAGGCATTTACATGTGAATGCCCTGCATAAAGGAGATGGTGATAATGATGATGATGATAATAATAGCAATAATATGACACCTTAATGCACTCTATCTAGTGCCGTTAGTCTTGTCCACAAGCGGGAGTATCCCAAAATAAATTACACGACAGTTTGAAGCTGTTCATCCTTCACCGTGGCCTGCCTATTCTCGTCCAGAAGTCAGTAACTCAATACATGCTGTATATTTCGACAGTTTTAGCGGAGTAATGAATAAGACGTGCTCGGCCAGTCACCCGTATCCTTTGAAAACCAGCTGAACCGCTGTGAATTAATAATTATCCAGACACAAGTTTCGTAAGGGGTTAGTGTCGGATTGCAAAGGTTTGCAGTACCCATTATTCGCAGTGTTACGAAAGATTTGAAATCGTCAGCAAGTAAGAGACAACTGGAGTTCGAAATGGAGTCGCAGATATCAGTAATAACACATGAAAATGAGAGGGCCGTCGGTTAAAGCCCTAAGGAGTGATAACAATAACAACAACAATAATAACTATGATAATAATAGTAGTAGTAGTAGTAATAATAATAATAATAATAAACAAGAAAATAATTCGATTTGGAGAATGGAATAAGTCTAATCACAACAGTAATAACAACAAATAAATTGTTTTTAACTCATAATTAGTGCATTTGAAAGGTAAATTTAAAGCAGTCCCATTACAGGCCTGAACAGGCCCACAGGATTCCAGGAGGTCGAGGCTCCCGGAATTTCTAGACAATTGGCACATGAAGGTGGTAGGTTGTCAGCCATACGCACCGACCGCTTTTACCCCCAGGAAATATTCCTGGTACTAATTTCTGTTAGAGGCTGAGTCGACCCCAGGGCCACAGTGCGACCGACAGGATTATGCCAATGAAAAATTCCAGTGGCACCATGGGGAATCGGACCCGCGACCTGCCGGTTTGTAGCGCAGTGCCTCAACCAACAGCGCCACAGCGGCCCCCCCCCTAATTAGTACATTTAATTTCGTAAATTTACCAAATCGTTAAGAGAAGATGGTTCCTCTGTGAACACACCATTATCTCTACGGATGCACTTAGACGCTGAGATGCTTCTAGTAGGACATATGCGACCTTTAGAACAAACACTCATGAAGTGAAATCTCAGAGGTTTTGAGTGTGGTTTTTCTCGTCGTCGTCGTCGTCGTTAGTGGTGGTGGTGGTGATTATGATTATGACGACGGTGACTGTACTTTTTGTTTATTTTTAATAAACGTGTACCAACGTGTAGAGAATGCAAACAGAATAACAGTAGGAGAAATAAATTCCGGTTTCTAGTTATTGTTTGACGAGGCAGCAATAATAGACAAGCAATGAATGGGCGATACACGAAAACATTCAAATTGAAACTAAAATTGGAAAAGAAACAGATATATAATATAAAAACATGCAAATACATAGTATGTAATATGTAGCAATTAAAATGAAGAAAATTAAAAATAGGGATGTGGCCGTATGCGTGACTCCGAAAGTAGGCAAACTAAGGTATGGCGAAATGCAGCTCAGTGAATGCACTACGTGTAAAGGTGCTTGCCTACAGCTGAAGCCTACACGGGAGAATTTGCTACTTGAGTCTCTATCACAATTTTAAGGACGTTTTGAAATATGAGAATAAGGAATCCTTTTGAGTCCGGCATTCGTTGAACTCGGGTCCCATGGTGGCGCAGTTGATTAAGGTACTGCCCTACAAGCCGGAAGGTCCCGGATTCGACTCCCGATGAGTTCGTTGGTCTTTTTCATTCACTTAACCCTTCCGACCGCATTATGGCCCTGGAGTTGACTCAGCCTCTAACAGAAATGAGTACCTGCCGTAAAGTTGGCCGTAGGGTTCACAACATTGCCTCCTTCATATGGCAATTTTTTTAGAAATTCCGGTAGCCTCAACCTCCTGGAGCCCTAAGGGCCTGTCCAGGCCTGTAGTGGTGTAACTTTACTCAGTTAACTCAATGTATTTAACATTTTAGAGATTTCAGCATAGCGTAAAGTGAATTTGACTTCGCTGAACTCTAATGGCAGTGACAGGCCAGGAACCATACCGTACATTGTGGCAATCAAATATATTTTGAAGGTAAAGTTCCACACTAACGACATCGTAGAAGATGGTTTCTCGGATGCTGTATGATAATTGTGCTCGCAGAATTACAGGAAGAGAATGCCGGGTTAGTGACCGGGCCACGAACTGGGTGACCGTGGTACCACACCCGGCTTTCTTTTTGCAACACTGACCGTACTGTTTATCCTATCCAGTGGTTACTGAGACAGTGCGGCTGGGCCCGGAACTTAACAACTCATACAAAATTAGTGCCGTACATTGGAATGCGTGGAGCCATATTGCCACTGCACAATACGTCTTCAGCTATCGTTCAGCGGGTCTATAAAGTGCACAAGGCATAACTGTCCGTATTTCTGATCGTGGCTTTCTGAGTTGTGACAGCAGTTAGTACTGCAGGTATCAGTGTTTCGGATGAACATATTGGCTTCATCTTCTGGATTGTTAGGGTGTTGGATTATATAACCAGGTTGCAAGGAACTTGTCCACTTCATTAAAAGTAGAACCAGGTGGATTGTAGATTTCAGCGCGAGCCCTGTGTGTGGCGTCTGCTTTTAGCGTAACATTATTATCCCTTTAAAGACGAAGCGTATCTGTTTTATATAATGACTCAGTGCGTACCGCGCTGTAAACACTCTCCACTTCGGTTATAAAAACCAATCTGTTAATGTTTTATAAGGCAAAAGTTGCTGTTTGTTCTGAGATCCGTACAAAACACATAAACGCAATGTGGGCACCACGTAGAATTTTTTAATGTTAAACCTGGTGGTATGTAAAGTTACCGCTAGGCTTTAAAAGGTTATGGCAATTACGTTGAGAGAGTGTGGGGGCGCGCACAGAAGACTGGTGTGTAGAATTGTGGTCGGCGTCTGTAGAGGAAGATATCACGTGTGAAAACAAGCTTATGTAAAAGATAAATTTCTCCTTGCAGCTTGCCATGCAGAACAGGGGGACAGTAAATATACACTTACACTAATTCTTAACCTCGGCGCCAGATTAGGGTGGATAGTCAACGCTATACCCCGGCCTCTTTACTCCTGGCAAAGAGGGCCTGTAACCATTGTATAGGGGGCTGGGTCTGGGCAGTTGAGAAAAACAGAGAATCTCTTGCCCTTGCCCGTGTTCGAACCCCGAACTGTCAAAACCGTGGCGAGTCGCCATACCAAGTGAGGTATCCCGGCCCCCATTGTACTTGTATAGTGGGATAATATATGTAATGGATATCCGAGAACTAGAGTATAGAGATGGAGAGTGGATTGTACTGGCTCAGGTTAGTGTCAGATGGTGGCTTCTTGTTAATATGCATAGCGGTGAGTATTTGGGTCCCGTAAATCAGGGAATTTCTTGACCGGCAGAGTAGCCTACAGTCAATATGTTGAAAGGAGACTTTGAGTCTTGAAATGAGTTCTCATGCAAGATTTGATGTTCTGTTAGCCGTGTGGCCGAAGATCTGCGTCCACTGGTATATGACACTGTGCCTTGGATGAGCATTTTTCGGTATTTCGAAGAATAGTGTTCCTTTACGGGATCAAGCAGTCACAAGGTCCTGAAGATGAAGGCAGGGCAGTACGAAACGTCGGGGGTTGCTCGCTCAACCCCCGATTTTCCCATCCCCGAAGACTTGGAACATTCAGACGTTTTTAGCTCCTTAAGTTAGTTTGTCCAGTTTTCTTAAATGCCTGATTTGTCATTAACCCTTTAAAGACGAAGCGTATCTGTTTTATATAAGGACTCATTGCGTACCGCGCTGTAAACACTCTCCACTTCGGTTATAAAAACCAGTCTCTTAATGTTTTATAAGGCAAAAGTTGCTGTTTGTTCTGAGATCCGTACAAAACACATAAACGCAATGTGGGCACCACGTAGAATTTTTTAATGTTGAACCTGGTCGTATATAAAGTAACTGCTAGGCTTTAAAAGGTTAATATCCCAGTCCAGTGCCCTGAATATTGGTTTTCAGACGCGGGATTAACTTGAATGTTTGCCGTACATTTAAATGGGGTTACTACTGTGTTCGTTTATATATTAGAATTATAGGAGAACGCATTTGTTACTTTGAGCCCGTAATATATATTGTTGTGTTGTGAGTGTGAAGAACTTAAACCCGAGTGCTGCAGACGGTTCTGTTTCCTCCCTTAATAGCGCCAAAAGAATAAACAGAATTCAGCTGTAGTACAAATTTTATTTCCTTACATAAGGAAAGGCCTTATATACACGTACATAACAGCTCCCAGCCGTTATTCCTTTAGAGGACTGTGTCAAGCTTGTATGGGAACTAACAAGCAGTTTACCCTTAAGGGATGAAGATTGGAATGGGGGGGGGTGGTGGAGTGAGGCGGAAAAAAGACATGCTCGTTTCCTGTGATAAATAAAGGACAAACAGGCTGTGGGACAACCCCCTCCCCCCCCACAACTGCTTTATTTTTTGTAATGTGCCCCATCTAACCGTGTAGCCTCTTGTTTGTCGTATTTAATGCGTGTGCCATAATTTGGTGAAGGCTGTATGGGTACTGCGGAAGGCGCTCTGGTAAGAAAGAAGCTTGTCGCGGATTCTTGTGACCTGTCGGAGGGGGGGGGGGGGGCGATGAACCTGTCAGGGGGTGAGGAAGGGGGGATTTTAACGAAATGAGCCTTAGAGTCAACCGAAGAGGCGCACGGAGAAATGAATGTAGCTGTTAGCACGAAAGTGTGCCACCTGGAGGCCTCCCATCTTCTCCTCGCTTTGTCTTCTCTGTCAGTTTGACGTTGTAACATGCAGCTGTATAATGGCTGCAGCAAGATTTGGTCTCTACCAACGTTATTTTTTTTTGAGTGTATAAGAACATAACTTGTTACTTTGTACGTTTACACGTCTGTCAGACTTGTGTCGTGTGACGCCTTGGGCGCGTTAATGGTTTTATGGTAACGGTAATGGCAAGTTTTACTCAGTGTGCGTGTCGGCCCCCTGCACATGTCTTGTAAGTGAATTATTTGCGATTTTATATTTGTTTTGCGTCCCATAGGAATGAGATCTACAGGACGTCCATAAAATGGATGAAGAGCCGATGTGTTGAATGATTTAAAGAAATTAAAATTGAAGAACTGAACATATCTTGTTAAAGACAGAAAAGTCTGGTGTGAACTGGTGCAGATCAAAACCCACAAAGGGTCGTAGTGTCAGGATAATAATAATAATAATAATATTTCTCTGGCCTTAACTTCCATTCATTGCTGTACGTATGAACGGCTTATTACATTAACATGATATTTCGCACCATCTCACGGAGAACACCTTTCTTAGTTTTCATGAAATTCTATAAATCACAATATTATATGAACCCTTTAAAGACGAAGCGTATCTGTTTTATATAAGGACTCAGTGCGTACCGCGCTGTAAACACTCTCCACTTCGATTATAAAAACCAATCTCTTAATGTTTTATAAGGTAAAAGTTGCTGTTTGTTCTGAGACCCGTACAAAACACTTAAACGCAATGTGGGCACCACGTAGAATTTTTTAATGTTAAACCTGGTGGTATGTAAAGTTACCGCTAGGCTTTGAAAGGTTAAATAACACAAAAGTATATAGTATTGTTCATCAGTAATATATTTCGCCTGACGTATCCAGATAACCCAGTATTAAACTTGTCAAACAGTGGAAAACTCTGTTTCATTTGTACTGTGGCTTGTCATGGTAATGCAATGGGCCCTTCATATGTACTACTAAATTCACACTACAGATATTAAACGCAGGAAATAAGCGAAAATTAACGATTTTATGAATTATTCACGACATAACTTTTCAAAATACGCGTTGTTTGTCTTAAATTAATCTGTGTATAGGTGGTATGTATCTCTCCTGTTCTGGACCGTTTCGCAGAGAACTAGTAGATTTTGAGTTAAGCTTCATTTAGGTTACGGTATGAGGCATGCATAAGAAAATTAAACTCGCTCGGCACTTTATACTGCAGACACCGTAAAAAGAAATTTAATAAAAGTCGGTTTTGTAGTAATGCCGCTCATGAAACACACGGACGGACATAACATACTTTCCCATTTCATTTTATTTCATTAATAAAAATGGGCCTGTTCGTGGATAATATTGAAAAGGAACAATTTATGTTTAAGCGGGTTCATTGTCTTAAATGACTATTTCATTATCTGGATGGCCAAATTGATAATAAAATTTGTCATTAGATAGGACGTGGTGGAACGTTGGTGAAAAATGTTGCACGAACAGGTAAATGAGAAGTGCATTTTTTTTTTTGTTTTAGTTGGATCTGAAACCACAATTTCGGAGCCATTAGTGTCAGTAGATAAAAGATGTGCTATCAAAATGTAAATTTAGGAAGATCTTGTGTAAACGTCAACTGGGCTTAACTGGTATAGATTGGATTGTTTAGCTGATGTGTGTAACAGTATTGCAACACATTGCAGTTCGTGTAAGCAGGAAACTTCCTGCTGAGATAACCAGTGCACTGAGTACGGGATGTGGAGAGGTTCTTTATCTGTTGTATAAAGGGATAGTGATTATACTGTATTTTGTGTACGTTTCCGAGTTAATAACCTACAATTCAGTGAAATTAACCTTTTAAAGCCTAGCAGTAACTTTACATACGACCCGGTTTAACATTAAAAAATTCTACGTGGTGCCCACATTGCGTTTATGTGTTTTGTACGGATCTCAGAACAAACAGCAACTTTTGCCTTATAAAACATTAAGAGATTGGGTTTTATAACCGAAGTGGAGAGTGTTTACAGCGCGGTACGCACTGAGTCCTTATATAAAACAGATACGCTTCCTCTTTAAAGTGTTAATACAGACCGAACTCAGCTGTACCACCGCAAAACCTGGAGAAATGTAGGAGAATTGTTAGATAAGTCTGGCTGGCGTTCCTTAGAGAGTGCAAAGCTGAGTCTTGAACTGTATTAGTACAAAACACGTCTTCTTGTGGTAAGCAGTGTGATTTTCCATTCCGTCAGGGAATCGCATGTGAATTTGTTTACCGCTCGTACTACAACAGTGTAAAAAAAAATACGTAAATTTAGACAGCCTATGCAGCAGTGTTACGTGTCCTTGGTTATGGCCACTGTTTTTGCTTATTTGCCGGTAAGTGCTATGTTATTGCAACCAGCGCATGTGGCTGCAGTCTGTTCATTGCTGAAATGGTCTTCGTATTTATCACGTATTGCCGCTACGATATTTTGTACGTATTCTTACGTGATAGGTATTATTTATATAACGAGCAGGCAGGCGCTGTGAATGTATGTGATAGAAAGCCAATAATTCAATACAGCCGTCGGCGGTCTGTTTCTGTGCTTGCCATGCGACTCAAAATCTGATATTTGGACGTACAGGCTTGTAGTGATGGCTACGTGGAGTTCAAAACACCAGCACTACTTGCAGTCTTCAGATAAATTATTTCACGTTTTGAAGACCTGTGTACAATTCGATTCCGTTCATGAATAAATTAACCTTTTAAAGCCTAGCGGTAACTTTACATACGACCAGGTTTAACATTAAAAAATTCTACATGGTGCCCACATTGCGTTTATGTGTTTTGTACGGATCTCAGAACAAACGGCAACTTTTGCCTTATAAAACATTAAGAGACTGGTTTTTATAGCCGAAGTGGAGAGTGTTTACAGCGCGGTACGCACTGAGTCCTTATATAAAACAGATACGCTTCGTCTTTAAAGGTTTAAGAGCAGTGAAGTCAGTGAATGCTTGTTATCCTTCGGTGCAGAGTTTTTTTTTTGTTTTCCAATCTGATATTCTAAAATATAAAGATTGAGATACACAGAGCTGTAATTTTGTCGTTTGTTTTGTATGGGTGTGAAACTTGGTCTCTTACAATGAGGGAGGTACACAGGCTAAGGATTTTCGAGAACAGGGTGCTGAGGAAGATATTAGGGCCTGAGGGGGGACAAGGTAACAGGAAAGTGGAGAAGACTACATAATGACGAGCTTTATGATCTGGACTCACCAAATATTATTCGGATGATCAAATCAAGAAGAGTGAAGTGGGTGGGGCGTGTAGCACGTATGGGGAGAGGAGAGGTGCATACAGGGTTTTGGTGGGAAAACTGAGGGAAAGAGACCACTTGAAAGATCTAATCGTTGATGGTAAGATAATATTACAGCGGATCTTCAAGAAGTGGAATGGGGAGGCATGGCCTGGATTGATCTGGATCAGGATAAGGAGAGGTGGCGGGAGGTTGTGAATGCGGTAACGAACCTCCGGTTTCCATAAACTGTGGGAAATTTCTTGGCTAGCTGAGGAACTGTTTGTTAGCTTCTCAGGCAGGACTCTGCTCCAAGGAGTTGGTTTAGGTGTTATTTACATAAAGCAAACTAAAAACTGTATTGGGTCGTATTTCTTGCCTCACAAGACGCTACATGTGATAAGTTGCGCCCTACGATTAGCAAGTCATGTGTGCGGATTGGTAGCCTACTTATGTGACATTCATCCGGTATTATGACGTTTGGTGATTTTTGGGGACATTTTTCAGGAAAAAGTGAATGCGACAAATATTCTTGTTACATATAAAATAATATTCACCAACTAATGCACCAAAATACATACAATCTGTATTCGTAAAAACCTCCTACATGTTTCGACCCTGCTGGGTCATGTTTAGGGAGAACAGTCTGTTACACTGTTGGATACATTTATACAGTTAAGTGAGAATGTGCCTTGGCTTCCATCCTCCGTTGTGAGGTGTCTTGTACTGTCCGCGGACAGTGTATATACCTAACCTAACCTAACCTAACCTAACCTAACCTAACCTAACCTAACCTAACAGTACAAGATACCTCACAACGGAGGATGAAAGCAAAGGCACATTCTCGCATAACTGTATAGATGCATCCAACAGTGTAACAGATTGTTCTCCCTGAAGATGACCCAGCAGGGTCGAAACATGTAGGAGGTTTTTACGAATAAAGATTGTATGTATTTTGGTGCATTAGTTGGTGAATATTATTTTATATGATACAGTGCACGGACATGGAACAAATTAAACTCTTTTTACACCTTGTTAATTGTAGCAATGTTATGTAGACCCTTTCGCAGGCGGAGTGTTAACAGTTTTCTCTTCCAAATGTAAGGCTTTCAGACATAAACCTTATATGCGTTAGTTTAACCCTTTAAAGACGGAACGTATCTGTTTTATATAAGTACTCAGTGCGTACCGCGCTGTAAACACTCTCCACTTCGGTTACAAAACCCAGTCTCTTAATGTGTTATAAGGCAAAAGTTGCTGTTTGTTCTGAGAGCCGTACAAAACACATAAACGCAATGTGGGCATCACGTAGAATTTTTTAATGTTAAACCTGGTGGTATGTAAAGTTACCGCTAGGCTTTAAAAGGTTAATAAATGTGTCAGCTCGAAGGATGAGTACGTAGCCGATGATATACAGGGCGGATATGTACGTAAATGTGGACACTGAAGCTGTCGAGGCCTTTTTAAAAGGCGCATATTGAATTCTGGAATTTGTTGTGCTTTTTTGCAGTGTTAAAACTTTTAAGCTAGGCGTCTTTATTTAAATTTCCTACATTCTGACCACGAAGAATCTAACAACCATTTCACAGCTGTCCGGTAGGAACATACAAATATGAATATTTTAACAATTCCTTTATAAATACGACTCTATCTGATGTTTACGTAAATTCTTCAGAAGATCCGTTTCATAGATATTGCCCTTTCGATTCTTTTGACACTTCGCATATGCTGTTAATTCCTTACAATACGGGCATTTGTTGCTCTTTCAAACCTTTTTCCAAGTAGCTATCAGCGCCCATGCTACAATTTTAGATTATAACTAACGCTTTGTAGTGAAACCTGGAAGTTACTGTTGCTAGTACGATCATGGACACTGAATTTTTTCATTCTGTCTGTCCCTTTCTTTAGCATTGTCTCATCTCTGTCCCTGTATAATTCTCGGTGTTACAATTTTCCGTTTTATAGTTTATTTCTCTAATATTCTGTAGGCACTTACTCTACATCCAGCTTTGTTATGTGTCTTCCTTTCTTAAAAAAAAAGATATTTTCTCACAAGAATTGTGTTAGATACTTTCTTCGTCATCGAAGCTACGTGCATGCGTACTGCATGTTCCTAGATCTCACCACGTTTACCCTAACTCGATCGTGTGTTCACTAGATCACATACGCCTAACCTTACAATATCGGATGAGCAGGAAAGGGAACGGAACGTGTGGCCTGCAGTTCCTAGAGTGTGTTTTAGGCCACGCTGCTAAAGGAATATTTGGCTAATTTCCTGTGTCAATTGAAAGTGAGACTATTTAACCCTGTAAAGGCGAAGCGCATCTGTTTTATATTAAGGACTCAGTGCGTACCGCGCTGTAAACACTCTCCACTTCGGTTATAAAAACCAGTCTCTTAATGTTTTATAAGGCAAAAGTTGCTGTTTGTTCTGAGATCCGTACAAAACACATAAACGCAATGTGGGCACCACGTAGAATTTTTTAATGTTAAACCTGGTGGTATGTAAAGTTACCGCTAGGCTTTAAAAGGTTAAATAAATTATAAGGAAATATGAACACTATCAGTTATGAATATGGATGTGTACTCTGTTTGCGTTAAAAAATCTTGGAAAGGATATTCCAGGAAAAGCATAGCTGGGATAGTACAAGCACTACATTACCCGACACCTGAAAACGTCTTTGTTAAATGTTGTGAGTAAGGACCTTCCGAAGTTCGGCGACTTGGTATCCAAGCAAGCACTCTGCAGATCCCCAACTTTCTCGCTGATGAATACCGAGAACATTGTTCGGACGCAAAGTTTTGGGGTGGATCAATATCCCAAAAGACGCCATCAATCATCTGAAAGCTTACTTGTGCTCTGCAGTGTAGCTCAGAATCGCAATGCTTAGTCCCGCGTCGGGTTCAAGATGTCCGCCTTCGGCCCTTTCAGGAATGCAGTTTATCAGAAAACAGTTTATATTTGACTAAAGTTAGCCACATGCGAATGGCGAATTGAATTCCTGAGTAAAAAATGATGTGTCGCGAAAGAAGGTGTAGCGTATAGGAAGATATTAAGGTGTACAAATTAAACACGTATGTAAAATCTGCGTACTATCTTAGATGAGGTAAAACGTCGTTAACTAAAGATGATACTTAAGTTTGGTATGCAGGGACTATGCAAGTGTTTAACACTGAAGAGACTACCTCTGCGATAACCCGGTGTTAATGGGTTGGTGGGTAGTCCATATAGACGTGTGCAGGCTGTGACGGCTGCACCGTGATCTTACGGACTCGGAAGGCCTATTATCATATTCACAGAATTACAACGGTAAACACTATCCCAAGTCAGTTAACCTTTTAAAGCCTAACGGTAACTTTACGTACCACCAGGTTTAACACTAAAAAATTCTACGTGGTGCCCACATTGCGTTTATGTGTTTTGTACGGATCTCAGAACAAACAGCAACTTTTGCCTTATAAAACATTAAGAGATTGGTTTTTATAACCGAAGTGGAGAGTGTTTACAGCGCGGTACGCACTGAGTCCTTATATAAAACAGACACGCTTCGTCTTTAAATCCAGGGTTACACCCTCATAACACCATTTTTTCAGATCCATTTTAAACTTGTGTCTATGCCTGTATTTGCCCCCTCTCTTTTGTAAATTACTGTTATTATGTCTTTCTCTCTATACATTATTTATTCTACACATTTCTGTATTTTTGAAGAGGCATCAGCCTATATTTTCTTAATTTTTCTGCCTTTATCTGTAGACGAACATCCCCGTGATAACTTCTGTGTTGTCCTACGTCTTGCTTAGAGACATTTCATACTTACAGCGACTTCTGAGAAAGTAAAACGTGGCACAACTACCTGAAACAGTACAAGTGAAAACTAATTAATGAAATACAAAACTCTTAGAATATATTTTCTGCCACAGAGGGTTGATCATATTCAGTTAAGCCACCACATTGTCTGAATGCGCAGTGCGTTGTTTGACGTTTGATGTGCATTCTTGCAATGAAATGAAACAGACGCACATACGTGCGGTATATTTACATATGTGCATGCGTACAAAGACACAGAAATATAAGTCCTGTTCCACACGCGCGCGCCTACAAAGCGTGTTGAATACATGGTGCAGCGACTGTAATTCGTTAGCGCATTCAGTTGTTAATGTAATTGTGCATTTGGCTTCATAACACTAAAACTACATCAGAATTGCAGATCTGCTAGCAAAAATGTTGACCAAGTTTCGGAATACATCTTAGTAATTCTAGGCACCTCAGGCTGTCTAAATGTGAAGGAGCTGCGATCCGTCGAAACGTTCATAAGAATTATCAGTCGACACCGCGTAACATACCAGAGTAATCTGGTGTTTAGTAATGCATCCGTGAAAACCTCAAACACAGCACTGCTCAGAATTTCTGAAGAAAGACTCACAAATAAGCGTGACAAAAATAATCGATTCTGGTTAATATCGTTTGTACAATGATAGAGGTGCACAATTCGGTATTATGTTACGCATAAATGCGTAGGAATTTCAGCCTATTATTGTGTTATGTGTTACATAGAACTAGATTGATTGACAAATGTTCCTTCCAAATCAGCACCTGCTGTGCATTTAATATAAATGTAGCCATCTGAAGGAGAGGATTAAATGGCAAACTCCATCAAGGATGAAATGAAGCAGAAGAAAAGTGGGTTGCATCGCTCGAAAAGCTGTTACTTCACTGTGCAGGACAGAGAATATGCTCAGATATGTTCACAAAGTCCATAATATGCCTCTTAGGCTACCTGTTCTTTGTGGTACAGATTACTTTTCGATGAAACTTTTATAGACACGTGTAATACTTAGTGTGAGTTAAGTATACATCAAATTAAAATTTCTCCTTGAAGTAGATGCTGAACCGAACTTAAGCACGCAAGGACGTAACAAATATGACCATTTGTTGAATTTTGACTGATTATTTTCGCTAAAAGTGCAAACATTAAGAAAAGAGTATTTGGCCTGTTTATTACCGGCTTTAAGTAAGAACAATAAGTGTAAGTATTTTGAAAGAGCGGTGTGTATTGGCAAAATCGCCCTTTCGCTCCTACCGTTGTCGACACAGTCTCTCAAAATTTCCAGGGCTCGGGAAGGGTACACCTTGTACTTTATTACGTAAGCAACTTTTTTCCGTTGTTCAGAGTATCCCATTTAAATAAAACTCGTTGGTTTAATCAATAAATATTTTTACTCCTCTTTTCCCACATCTAAGTGCCTTAAGAAAGGATACAGCGGAAGAGCAAGAAGTCTCTTTAACTCTCTCATTATCTTCTCGGAATATATTCGTTGATCAGGTTTGATATTTTGAGTACCGACTCCAAACATGTAATTTTTCTTTGCAGTTTTTCTCTTACAGTTACCGACTCGGTTCATATTGTGCCCGTTGTAGATATTTGTCTTATAGTTTAAAATTAATATTACCTTCGCCAATATTCGGATATGCGAAATTAAACACATTCTGTTTCATGGGGTTTGTTCAGTGTTTTACTTACTGATCTTTGGGTTCTGAAGCGTGATTTTATTTCTGAAGCACTTCCCAGAGGATTATCCTCATGGTATGCATTACGTGCATTAGAGATAACTGTCGTTGGTTTTATTAATTTTCGAGGAAATGAAGTACTATAGCGACATGACTAGTTATGATTACAATTCTGACACGAAAAAGCGAACGCAGCTCAGAACAAATAAACATATTACGCTCTTCTGTATGGAAATAAGGCAAACATCATCTGGAAATGTTAATTGGATTTCACTGTTACGCATCGTTACGTATATTAACCCGTGTGTCGTGTTAAAATGTGACAACGTAGGCAGGCATCGGTTATTTTTGTCTGCAATGTTGGCAGACTGGAGCGAGGGTTGGGGGTGGGGGGTCTGAATGTTCCCGGTAATGATTATAATGAGAAGCAAATTTGAGTGTTTCCATTTTCGTCTCTTGTGTCTCTCACCCTTCTATACCTCCCCGTCACCCACCACTCTATCTCCCTTGAGCAACTCTCATTACAGTGGACAATCGAAATCGGAAAATGCCAATTTGGCGGCAGTTTTCTCTAAGCTTTGAACGTCAGCATTATAACTATGCTTGGACAGCATAATTTCCATTGCCTGTTTCCCCAGTGATCTCTAACTCTTGGTGATTTGCATTCCAGAACTTGTCTCTTAGCAGGTTTGCCTTTCTTTTGTTTTGTCTTTTTACCTTTCAATTCTGTGTTAGTTTACATTAAATTTTATCGGGCATCTCTCTCTGTCTGTCTTTTTGTCTGCTAGAGCGGTGATCTCTCTCCCCCAGCGTGTTATACACTGTCGCAGGATAACCACATGCAACTGTCCCTATCCTAATTTTTCCCTTTTACTCCTTTTTTCACGCACACCGTTTCCCCCGTACTTGTCCATTTCTCTCTGTGCATTCCGCTTATCTGCCTCGCAAGTCTCTAAACACGTCTTTTTTCAAATCCCATTCGTTCTTCAGATTTTATCCAACGCAGCGCGGAACTTTCGGCTTTCCGTGATACTGACGGGAAAAAAAAACAAGTACATTCTACAAGGCCTGTCCCTCCTTAGAAGGACTGATCAAGGGAACAAAGGGTGTTTCCGCACGGTACTGGCTGTTTTAGTTAATTTTTGTATTTTCACAAAGCCAGGGGAGTGGAGAAACCTACATAACGAGGAACTTAATGATCTGTAGTCATCACCAAATATTATTTGTGTAATCAAATCGAGAAGAATGAGATGGGCGGAGCATATAGCACGTATGGAGAAAAGAGAGGTGGATATAGGATTTTGGTGGGGAGACCTCAGGGAAGGCGACCACTTGGAAGACCCAGGCGTAGATGGGAAGATAATATTAAAATGGATCTTAAAGACGTGGGATGGGGCATGGACTGGATTGAGCTGGCTTAGGATAGGGACAGGTCTCGGGCACTTGTGAATGCGGTAATGAACCTGCGGGTTCCATAAATGCGGGGAATTACTTGACTAACTGAGAAACTCTTAGCTTCTCAAGAAGGCCTCTGCTCCATGGAGTTAGTTAGTTAGTTAGTTAGTTAGTTATTTTCACAAGGCAAAGCATGTGCTATGCCAAGAACATTGATTTTTGCCCGCGAGTACTGGGATATGTTATGCTAATATAAGGTTTAGGAAAGCGAATTGTTTTGGTTTGATTAGATTACTAGAACATTAGGAAATCTTGTTTCGTAGTGTTAATCCTTAGTCCTTGAATCACGTGTATCAGGCACAAGAAGGCTGCGAGCCGGCTGATTCTCAGGACTTGGCACTAGAACGTGGGACATTCTGCTGTGTGTTGCTGGATTATTGCTCAGTATTGAAAACATTAAAACCTTATTGTGGTTGCAAAATGTCGCAAAAGCTTCAGAAGATTATACTGTCTCTTATTTTACCTTACGCTACACAGATAAACAGCGAGATATTTAAATATATCAATAAATATCCCACTCTATATGGATATGAATTGAGGCTATGTGCAGTCGTTTGTTTTGTGGCCGCAAATTGTGGATTTGTTTAGCACATGAATGTTATATGCAGATGTGACACCGGCGTTATACTTACACGTTGCTTGGATGGTAGTTGTGGTCTTCGTGAATCTTCATTGCCGATGTCCAACATCATATCGCACATCGAGTTACGCAATACATAGTATCACTAATTACAAATAGGCGCACTTAATGCCTATAGAATGTTGCTATTAAAGCTCGTAAACATTGCGAATTCTGTATTTTGTGCCTTTCTCCAGCGATGTGTCATATTCTGATACAACGGTACCTTCAGTTAGACTGACATGCGAACTACGGCCTGTATTCACCCGCCACTGGATAAAGTCCACTTTGGTGTAGGTACCGGATGTATTAAATTTAATCGAAATTCTTTCAATAGTTTTGAGAAGCGGCACTAGCGCAGTGGTGGCTGGAGGAACACGACATTTAACCCTATAAAGAAGAAGCGTGTCTGTTTTATATAAGGACTCAGTGCGTACCGCGCTGTAAACACTCTCCACTTCGGTTATAAAAACCAGTCTCTTAATGTTTTATAAGGCAAAAGTTGCTGTTTGTTCTGAGATCCGTACAAAACACGTAAACGCAGTGTGGGCACCGCGTAGAATTTTTTAATCTTAAACCTGGTGGTACGTAAAGTTACCGCTAGGCTTTAAAAGGTTAATTTGTATTATAATTTTATGTGTAATATTTTAATAGGCATAATGGGTTATCACATCTGTCTGAAAATTTGACATTCACATGCGTAGAGACTTAGCGTAGAAGGTCTGTCTAAATACCACTAAGAAGCTGCAGATATTTTGAAGGTACATGAGACTATGGTGTGCAATGTTTATACTTCAGTCTTGTCAATTTGCTTCCGCTTATTGCAGAAGAAAAGGTATGTGATCGCTATGCTCTGTGTATGACTCCCCTTCTAACTTCGAAGCACTTGACCGATTTCCGTGAAATTTGGTATGAATATTAAGCCACTGGAAACGAATCAGAAAGAAATAATTTCTAGAAGTACGGAACGAACAGATGGAATCGTTAATAAAATCGCTTAACCTTTGCTCATAAAATATCTGATAACATATTTTACAAATATCTGCAACTTCTGTTAAGGTAGTTTTGTATAATGTGAAACACCTGCTTAGAGACTGCATGAAATTTACGTGTAACTGTGGACTTTACACCGGAACGAATGAACCATTAGACATAAAAGTGAGAAATGCGATGTGAAATGGAGTACGCAGACATGCTATGAACTGAGATTAAAGACGTATGTGCGAGCCCACAATAACGAGAGAGGCTGGGTCTGTCTACTTCTGCTATATGCGCTGGACGGCCTTTCGAGAGTGGCGCGCGGACTCGTGCAGCCGTCTGTTCATAGTCGCTTCCTGGACTTTGCTTCTGTAAGGACACATACTTCCTGTAAAATGCTTATATCGTCGATAAGTGGAAGGTCTGGTAAGTGAGTTTAGCCCACAGTGCTTGTACCAAACACGAAGTGTCTGAAACTGTGTCCGAAACCGTTTGTGCATTGTTGCCAAGTCTTTCCTTTCGCCAAACACCAGTACGCACTTGGCTTTTGTTACACTTGGGTCGCCGTTTTCTCTGTTGACTATGCAGAGCACGTAGCGGCTGCTGATGCAACCAACGAAGCGTATATTTACAGCATTAAATAATACTCTTTATGCTCTACAAATTTCGTTATTTTGCAGAGCTTATATTTTTTGGAACATATTTTTACAAGTGTGAACGCCATTTATAATCGTGCTTATGCGTATAGGTATACTGTACACGTACTGCAAAGAACTGAAATTCTGTCGTTATGTTCTCATCAGACAGAAAGCCATTTTTGTGGTTGCGGGTACCCATGGCAGGTGATGGTGACTGCGGGTACCAAGGGCAGGTGATGGTGACTGCGGGTACCCATGGCAGGTGATGGTGACTGCGGGTACCTATGGCAGGTGATGGTGACTGCGGGTACCAAGGGCAGGTGATGGTGACTGCGGGTACCTATGGCAGGCGATGGTGACTGCAGGTACCAAGGGCAGATGATGGTGACTGCGGGTACCTATGGCAGGTGATAGTGACTGCGGGTACCAAGGGCAGGTGATGGTGACTGCGGGTACCTATGGCAGGTGATGGTGACTGCGGGTACCAAGGGCAGGTGATAGTGACTGCGGGTACCTATGGCAGGTGATAGTGACTGCGGGTACCTATGGCAGGTGATGGTGACTGCGGGTACCTATGGCAGGTGATAGTGACTGCGGGTACCAAGGGCAGGTGATGGTGACTGCGGGTACCTATGGCAGGTGATGCTGACCACGAGTACCTATGGCAGGTGATGCTGACTGCCGAAAACAAACTGTCGTTAGCAAGCAGCCGGGAATTATTTATGGGTTGGTCGGTACTGCAACCACAACCTTAGCCAACATAAATTTACCTGTACGAAATAAGGCACTTTATTTGATTAAGTCGCCATTCAGGAACTTTTCAAGTTCATGAGTTGCATATTCAGGCACGTTTTGAGTCCCCCGAGTGTTGTAATGTGTGAGTGCGTCCATAGCAGTTTATGTATATAAGTCGTAGCTATAGATTGGGATCTTCAAATGTTCCGTTTACAGCATTCGTTGAACTTTATGCTATTACGAAAATTATGGAGACATGTAACAAAATTATTCCTAAGCTGTTTAATCAGAAGTATTTTAAAAGAAGTATAATTTAGAACGAGAATTTTTTAATTCCAGAAACCTTCTCTTGTGAACAGGTTGAACGTTTGTGTACCTAGGTTCTGCTGAGTTTGTCTTTAGTACAAAACGTGACGAACACCTGAACATGCAGCCCGCATTCGGGAGAAAGAGAATGTACTTTGAATTTTGGTAAGGAAGGCTATTCGAAAGAGGTAAAGGTAGAGTTGTCCCTTACTGGGCTATTAATTCATGTTTGGTGGGGAGGGGGGCAGAGTTGTAGCTTCAAAAGTGGTAAAAATCAGTCATATATGTGACAAATATGTCCTGTGCATGTAAACTGGCTGCCCATCCCAGTGGCCGCGCGGTCTAAGGCGTGGGTCTGCGGCCGCTCGCTTGCTAGGGTTGTGGGTTCGAATCCCGCCGGCAGCATTGATGTCTGTCTCTTGTGAATGTCTGTGTGTTGTAAGGTAGAGGTCTCTGCGATTGGCCGATCACTCGTCCAAAGGCGTCCTACCGAGTGTGGTGTGTCTGAGTGCGATCGCGGAACCTCAAAGACGAGGAAGCCTAAGCCCACAAGGGCTGTCGAGCCACGAGATTATGTGAATTGGCTGAAGCTGGCTCAACGTCATGCCCAGTCGCGGACTTTATTATTTGAAATGATAATACTCCTGACTCTGTTCCCAGAACATTAGTTAGATATATTGTTTCAATAAACAACCAATATCCAATAAACAGTTCGGTAAACAATCAAGTATTGGGCGGAATGTTTTATTGTTTGTTACTGTTGTGCACACAACGAGATGGCATGCATCAAAGTAGATTGTTTGCTGTTTATTAAGTTAATCTATACTTATGCTATTATATATTTATAAGTCATATGTGATTGGTGAAAAGTAACATTTCGTAACGTTTATTAATTTGATTTCCTCAATTCACCACAACTCTTAAGGATTTTCTCTTATTTTCCTGGAGTTCATATAGCCCAAACTCACAGAGTTTCTGGGACGTCATTTTCTCCACTTACCAACTCAAACTATCTCGCTTTCTTTCACTCCCAATTTCATTCCTCACTTCGTATATGCATCCTTTTATGCATTTGTTAGTTTGAGCTTTATCCTTCTGCAAAATCTCTGTGTATCTCTTCTCTTTTCAGTATTTTCCCTCTTTGTCGTGCTGCAGTTGCGTAGTTACTTGTGACGTCGTACAGGACAGCCTCCAGTGTAGTGTTACAGCCGGACCAAGGGGACTCAGTAAGCATGGACAGACACGTGACGATCTACTCAAATTTATTCTGTCTTGTATTTGTTAAAAGTGTAGAGACAGGCGTTTGATTTCAGTATGTGAATATCATATGATAAAATGTATAATTTCCTGTAGTCGGTAGGCCTGTGTCCCGTTGCTGCAAATGATAAGAAAGTCTGCTGGTTGTAATTATATTGTGAGAGAGAGAACTTGACTTGACCGAATAATTCCCCGGAGCGGAGTCTGGTTGAGAAGCCAGCAGTTTTTTCTCGATAGTTAAGATATTTCGTGCATTTTGTCGAACCCGGAAGTTTATTACCGTATTCACAAGAGTGCACCACCTGTCCCTGTCCTAAGCCACATTAACCTTTTAAAGCCTAGCGGTAACTTTACGTGCCACCAGGTTTAACATTAAAAAATTCTACGTGGTGCCCACATTGCGTTTATGTGTTTTGTACGGATCTCAGAACAAACAGCAATTTTTGCCTTATAAAACATTAAGAGACTGGTTTTTATAACGGAAGTGGAGAGTGTTTACAGCGCGGTACGCACTGAGTCCTTATATAAAACAGATACGCTTCGTCTTTAAAGGGTTAATGCGACAGACCAGTTTCACACCCATACATGCAATAGTCGATGTGTGTGTATACGAAAACTTGCTAAGTAGAAGATAATCCACACACGCATTAAAATTAGAAGATGTAATATATCCAAGTAATTTTGAGTAGCAACATATGTTTATAGATGCGAAATGTGAGCTTTCCTTTTGCTTCACAAATAGAGGACTTACTGAACGTGCTTCCGATTTTTAAAAGGTGATCACATTTAATTTGTTTCTTGCTAATGCTATGAGAAACGTATCCAAAATTTTCCTGTTCCACGTCATGATGAACATATCTCACTCCATTCCAGTTTTTCATTAAATGAGCTCTTCCCTCATGATTAGTGTTGGTTGTAAGAGGGGCACTTCCAAGTTGTTTCCTCTTTCTTTTAAAACGACAGTGTTATCTGGGACGGTTCTTTTTAAAACCTATATATCCCAACTCTTTTACTGTTTCTTCCACATTGTTTCCAAATGAACGCCTCCAGGTCGTTCCCAGTTCTTTCAGAATAAATACATCCGAATTGTTTCATATTTTTTATAGAACTACAATGCCGCTCGGATTCGGGTTTAAAGAAACAGGCCTGATACCTGTTTCCTTTACATGCAAACCACATATTCCATCTTCTGTTACTGCAGAACTGTACATGACCAAACCGTTTCATATCCCTTCTAAAATAAAATAACCCTCGAAAATAAAATAATTGGACTCATTTTCGGTTTATTTTGAAGCAAAATTTTCCACTCTGTTTCCCATTTGATTTCATTGGACATATTAAACTGCTTTCGCTTTTCTTTAACTTAAATACATGTAGATCGTTTCCTATTTGACGTAAAGTAAACACATTCGTATGTCTTGTTTAAATGCCACACCCGAAATCCTAAACGCATTGTACGTGTTTTTGTTATCCGTTATCGTTTGTGATATGCCACCAATTCGATAGGCAGTCTATCGTCTCATGTTTCTTACTGTATCCAAAATTATTGTCTAAAAGTCGTTGAATGTTATTGAAAGTGGCCACAAGCGGAAGCTAGACGAATGCCTGTCTAATATTTTCTCCTTTAAAATACGTGTACATTGTTCAGTAAATGTTGATTGTTTTAGAAAACTTCAGAGCATTATGAGACACTTACAGCGACGTCACCGTATCCATTAAGCGGAGTGTGTGAAGCTATTATTAACAAGAAAGTGTTACGTCTACGCTAAATACATTCATCGCCTTCCTCTAATTCAAGTGCGTGTCGCATGAACTGAATGTTTCGCTGTCATTTGCATTATTGAATATCGAAATTTAATGAATATCAAATTGTTATAATTTTTGGATTTCCTATGTCATGTCTCGGCCCTTTTACCCGTTATTTCAGTGACGTTTCTCGAATGTGACACTCTCTTTTGTGTGAGGGTTTGAGAGAGATGTGCTGAGAAGAGTGCTGTACGGAAGGGAAAAGAAGTAGAGGAGGGTTGAGAAAATTAGGCAATAAATAACATCTTACCTTTTATTTTCCACATTTTATTACCAGGGAATTTAAATGCAGGAGAATTGATTTGAGGGAGGCGTAAACGCTTATAGAACGAAGAGAAAGTCGGCCTGTAAACCTCATAGCAAGAGACGCCTACGGAGATTCGGCTTAAACGGGAGAATCTTGAGTGAAATGCGTTGTGGACTGGATTAGACTGTCACAAGCTTGTGTGTAATGGCGATCGTTCATGAAGGCAGTAGCTAGTGAACACTGGGCCCACAAAACTAAGGAGTTTATGTACATTACAGTGGTCTTGGGTACCACATTTTGTAAAATGATATACAGGTACCAACGTTTCAGGAGAGCTTGCTGGCTCCATCTTCAGGTGGCGCAGTCTTGTTGGGCTACTGTGAAGATGGAGGCGGAAAGATCGTCCGAAACTTTAGTATCTCTATATCAGTCTACAGGGTATAACATTCCGGAAGGTTGAACTCTTTTTCAGCACGCTGCGAGGTTCTTAAAATCTCGCATTTGAGCAGTACCAGTTGCCGAATAATTGACATTCAGCACATACTTGGTCAGTTACTACTCTTACATTTGCAACAGAGCGGTCCTTAAGACTGTAGGTAAGCTGTTACTACATGCCGTTGGTGTCTGGATCAGATTTCCCCTTACAGCAGGAAAACAACGGCAGGATTTGTTGTTAATGATCTTACAACTGTGGTTTTATACCAGACAGAAAGGATTGCTGTATTCTTTCCATTGGTTCAGTTTAAAATCAGTTCTGGTACAATGGCTTAGCGTGACTGACATCATCATGAGGAGCAAAACTATGACTCAGGTTTAAAATTGTTCATTCCGTGCACTGTCTTGATCAACACGGTCAATTTATTACACCAACCAAATGCAGTCTAATATTCACATGTAGGTGTTACACATAAAGCTGCGACATGTTTCGGTGCTAGTGTACCATCCGCAGGGGGCACAGGCTGCCACATCTAAAACCGACTGAGGCTCGTCAATGACGGTTGGTAACTATGTAAATATTTGAGTGCATTTGGTTGGCATAATAAATTGACTGTATGTGACGCATGTACCTACATTTTAATTTAAACTAAATTAGTCAACAGCATGTCTCTCGCGCTGTGTTTAATATGTGGTTCGAACCAGCAGTGCGAGCATCGCTTTGTGTAAAGATGCGTTGTGAGGTTAGGGTGGGACATATTTCTTTAAAAGGGGCGTCATGTAGAGAAATAATTAATTATATAGAAAGAGAAGCGTAGCGTCAGCGTGCTGACTAGTCATTGCATCTATTTATTCTTCAAAGGAAAAGTGACTGTGTTTTACGAATACCACAGACCAACGGTACAGCTGCTTTACATCCGATGAAAAGGCATCGTCCGTCCTTTTGAATGTTATCGCGCGGCTATTCCCCTACTCTGATCTGTCAGCCAGTTTGTTGGTTGCTGAACTGTTGCTGATGTATCCACGGAACCTGGTGACCTTCGATAATTCTACTATCTTCGTACATTTACAAATAGAATCGAAGCCGGTTATAACGCCATGAACGGGACTGAATATTTTGTGTCGTTTTAAACGAGCGTTGATCTAACCTAGGAATATAATGTTATGGTTAACAGTGAGGAATTGATTGCTACCACAGAACATGTGACGTTATAGATGAGGTGTCGTATAAACCGATGTCGTTATAACCGGGTTTGACAGTATTGCATTTGCTTTCGTAATTTATCCATTTCTAAGCTTTACCATAGAAAGTTATTTGAAAAAAATTTCAAAATTTTTGTGTAGGTATGAAGACCAGTAGAGTTTCCCGTATCAGATGTTGTACCTGTAGATAATATGCCACAGTATGTGTGTAATATTGTGATGCTATGTCAGTTAATGAATAGTACGTTGTGTTTATGTGTGATCACTGAGGGGAAGCACAATTGTACCTACATGCAGATTGAAAGAGCATATACGTGTGTGATAATCAGAGAGGACAACTGAACCTGCAGGCTTCTAGCTTTAATGTTGCACTTCCCTGCAGCTAAATTACAGAATACTGCACGACAAACGTAGCTTTACATTTAGCTGCCATTTGATGAGTAAGGAATAGTAGTGGCTTACCATGGCCTTCCTCAAAGCAACTGAAATATTCCCCTTCTGGTTGATGTTGATTAGAAGCTGTGGCTTGTCATCATCAGCGTGAGATTCGAGCTCGGCAGTTCATGGCTTATGATTTTTCTTGAAAGTTGCGTATGTGTTCATTTTATCAGGAAATTTCTTGCCTTAGAGAAGCCAAAACGTTCATCAGCTTTTTCTCAAAAGTAATTTATTTCAATCCTACGATTAACATATAATCCGCACTGTACCCTCGCATCGTGTTTGCTGCATATCCGTTTATTATAATGTCCTCCCACTTGCATGTGTATGTAGTGACATGAATCTCGGTGAAATGGTTCTGTGAAATCATTAACAGTCTGAGGTCAACGGACGAGGAAGTTAGGGGTCATAGATTAATCATATCACGCAGAAATTTCGGCTAAAGAGATATATGGCGGAAACATTTTGAAATGATAGAAGGAAATAATATAAAAAGGAGAGTCTTAAATTATGGATCACCTCCTAATATTGCAACCACAATAGATAACGGCAAAACAGAACATTGTAACACACCAAAGATGTTTAGGGATGCGTATTAAATTCAAGGGAGACAAAAATATAAAATATTTGTACAAAATTACTTTTTTGATGATTGTAGTAGGCCTGTGAAGGCTGAACAAATGCAAAAGTAATGGAGTTACTATTTGGGATAAGGTGACAGAAAGATATACACGATTTAATATTTTTTTAAATATCTTTAGACTTCGGATGTGTATAAACCTATCTTAATTCGAACTGCCCAAACGCGTTTGCACTCCGTTGCACACTTTGCGGCGCACAAGCTGGGATAGGCTGGAACTAAACAACGGTTAACGGCAATAAACTTGGACAGATCTGTGTGTGGGGGGGGGGGGGGAGGTTCTTGGAAATAGCTGCTAACAAATTGAGAGGTTGTTATATATAACCTGCACGAACATGAAATGCTTGGAACTTACTTTTCCTCACGTGAACTGAGATGCCCTTGGAACTCAGAGACACGCGAGCACCATATCTGATTTCATCGAACGAGTTCTTTGCTTTTTGCACCAAAATTGGCGCAAGACTACACGACGTACGTAAAATGATCCGGACACAAAATGCTCAATTAATATTTACCGTGCCCCCTATTGCTTTGAAATACTTTGTTTTTCAATGTCTTTGATTTGATACATTACCAGAGAACAGGTGTCATCTATTAACACGTTGCCGCTTCCAACATAGGAAATTTACATTATTTTGAAAACATAAAATGGAGCGGTATTATTTTGCTGGAGATACATGAATGGAAAGAACCAATTGTTTCTTTTTTTGTTGATTTCATCACGATGTGGTACATCGTATCAAAATTCACATAGGTGCTGCCGTCAACTACAACAGATTTTATTAGTTTCGTCGATACATGCTACATGTTTCCGTCGTGCTGACCATCCTCAGACATTTAAATACATGACTTTAAAATTCAAAATAAAATGCCTATATCTGTTTTAAATTTCTGAGATCTCACAAATTGTGTGAGCTTTGTGGAATTTGTACAATGTGTGAAATCTCAGAAATTAAAAAAGAAACATATATATGCATTTTATTTTGAGTTTTAAGGTCACGTATTTACATGCCTGAGGATGGTCACTAAGACCGAAACATGTAGCATATATTGACGAAACTAATAACATTTGTTGTGGTTGGCGGCAACACTTATGTCGATTCTAATCGTTTTGCGTACTCGTCTGTCAGTGTGGTCTGTATCACCACAAGGCACGTGTTTCAGCTGTCTTTGATTAAGCAGTCCGGCCTCTTCACATTTATTATTCATTCTGAAAATTTGATCCCTTAAATGTTCCTTTCTACACCGTAAATGTCAGCACGTCACATTTATAGGCTAATATTCATAAAATTATTTGATATCCTACCCTGTGCACATGCATTTTGCTCCACGTTCTTACCGTATTTATCAGGGAATTTAGCCACTACTAGGCTTTAAACGGTTAATGCATGACGTCAACGACCCGCGTTTATTATATAGCGGTTCCACGCCGCAAATTCGCAACGCATTATAGCCTAAATCATCGGTCTGCGGCAGAGGAACCGTGTGCGTCGGTGGGGCCTTTAACGTAGCTGTAAAATCCTTGAAGAGGAGGGAAAGCGATGGAAGTGCGAGTAGAAACACTTAAAATCAAGCACACTACATTCTGCGAACATCAAACTTGCTGAAAATTATTACCAGGCTTTACAAAATGTGTGCTGAAACAATCCTCTGTGTGCGGTAGTTTCAACATTATGTTAAAATGGGCCATTAATTTACGCCGTAAAATTGCCTGTTGCCACAGAATGAGTTGTTAATACGGATTTGTTTAAAGTTGTTTAGCTAGAGTTTTACTAGAGCTTCCTGTAGGCGCACATTAACTGGTAGGAGTTAGAGTCCGCTTGCTGTTAACGAGTTTGTAAATAATGCAAAGACCTAACAACGTGGAAACAGAAGAAGCAAACCTGGCTGCTGTTCGTCGCTCCTTCAAATGTGTTAAACGGACCCATTGTCGAGATTTCTACAACACACACACACACACACACACACACACACACACACACACACACACACATCCGTTAAGCCTCCTCTGAACGACTTATCAGCTCGTTGCAGGGGTCGCTACTTCCACAACACACAACAAACACAACAGACGAACATTGATACTGTCAGCGGGATTCGAAGCCTCAGTCTCAACAATCGAGCGGCCGCAGACCTACGCCTTAGACCGCACGGCTAGGGTTACAGCTATGAAACTTAGAATACCCTAAAGTGCATTTAGGTTTGTACAGTATACCGACGCCGATCCCAGTGGCCGCGCGGTCTAAGGCGTAGGTCTGCGGCCGAGCACTTGCTGGGATCGTGGGTTCGAATCCCACCGGAGTCATGGATGTTTGTCTCTTGTGAGTGTTTGTGTTGTCAGGTAGAGGTCTCTGGGACGGGCCGATCCCTCGTCCAGAGGAGTCCTACCGACTGTGGTGCGTGTCTGGGTGTGATCAAGTGAAAATACACACCTTGACGCCTACTGTGAGTAGGTAGAAGAGGGAAGGACAGCGAAACGAAACAGTAGTATGCCGAGGCTGACAGTGCCTGTGTGTCAGGCATTAAAGGTCTGTACAGTGCACTGAAGCCTGTCCTGAATGGTCAATCAACAACATCAAAGAAGTGGTTGCTGTTGTGCCTAATAGTATGTTGGTAGAACCCACAGTTAGGCACAACCCACGGTAAGCGTGACTTAATGAAATTGCATGAGTTTCCAATTATTTGGCAAGCAGATTCATTTGAACCAATTTCACCTCTAAGCTGCGCGGGTGCGCGGCGGCACAGTAACTGAAATGCTCCGGCGCACACTGAATTATTGCAGCGCAGCTGGAATTTTCTTATGCATATTACAAAAAAAAAAACTTTTGAAGTGTCGCGCAGTCGTCAGGTCGTGTAAAAAGTGAGTTTTCAATTTTTCGGCAAGCAGATGCCTTTTAACGCATCCCTCTGGAGCCCTTAGTGAGGCAGTAGCTCAATTCGTACCTGGACTACACTGTTAAAAAAACTAAATATATGGCCATAGGAGGCACATCAAGAGATTTACAACTAGAAGATGGGAAGGGGACAATAAGCCATGTCAGTGAATATACTTATTTGGGGGGTAAGAATAACCAAAGACGGAAATCACGAGCCAGAAATTAATGATAGAATTAATAGAGGACGAGCAGCTATAACAAAGTTAAACAACATTTTGTGGGACCGCAATGTGACCCCCAAAACAAAGCCCCATATTTATCATGCAGTATTTAAAATTACAATTACATATGCAGCAGAAACATGGTGTTTGAAAGCAAAAACAGTAGCAAAATTAAATTCCACAGAAATGGACTTCTGGCGACGCTGAGCTAGAATTTCCAGGAAGGACAAAATTAGGAATACTATCATTAAACAAAAAATGAATGTAGCAAGGTCTCTTTTGGACGATATTAAAACCAAACAACTTCAATGGTATGGACATGTCCGAAGAATGGAAGAGGGGAGATTGACAAAAAAAGTTATGAAATGGCATCCACAAGGAAGAAGAAGAAAACGAGGTAGACCCAAACTTACCTGGGCGGAAGGGATTAGAGGACTGATGGGAGAAAAGGGATTAATGGAAGAAGACTGGAAGGACAGAAGCAACTGGAGGAAGAAGATAATATAATTGTCAAATGGGCGCAGGAAGATGTGGAAACATTGTACAACCTGCTAAATAAATAAATAAATGAATGAATAAATAAATAAAACTGCACTGTTCTTTACGTTTTTATGGTTGCGTCTTCCATTTCCAGTAAATATTCCCTGTAGAATGAGATATTTCGGCTACCGTGTCGAGTGCAGGAATATGGGAACCAAACGGTCTGGACATCTGGCGGAAGCAGTATGGGGGCAAAGCAGCGCGACTGAATATTAGGTCCGAGTATTAACCCATTAGAGACGAAGCGTATCTGTTTTATATAAGGACTCAGTGCGTACCGCGCTGTAAACACTCTCCACTTCGGTTATAAAAACCAATCTCTTAATGTTTTATAAGGCAAAAGTTGCTGTTTGTTCTGAGATCCGTACAAAACACATAAACGCAATGTGGGCACCACGTAGAATTTTTTAATGTTAAACCTGGTCGTATGTAAAGTTACCGCTAGGCTTTAAAAGTTTAACCGAGTTTTAGAGCGATGCATGTTAAAGTCTACTGTTTTGTGATGTAATGTGACATGAAAATTGCGCCGATCCGCACATGTACGTGATCAGTGTCTGATAGGGCCATGTAAAGTTATATGTTGCAGCCAAATCTCACGTAAATTTACACCGTGAATTTATCAGTGTTGTGGAAGAATAACGGGTGAAAGATACGCCCTGTAGGATGGGTTTGTTGCACAGGAATGCCGAGGGAAGAGTCTTCCGCTGACGGTTCCCGCTTGCAGAATTTGAAGGTAATGTGCTCGCTAGAAGCATTGCTTTTTATTGTCTGCAGTCGTACCCGCTTGAGACATTGCCTGTTGCATTCTTGAAGCTGCTGCTAACCCTGTTAGTAGTGACACCTTCAATCCAACATGACAAATTGCTCCTCAACAATATGTATAGGCATCAATTATGTGTAAGTTGGTGTCTTTGCTTATTTACGGGGGGTTTTTCTTAGCATGAAGGGAAAGGAAGGAAAAAGGGGCTGTGAAAGAGAAAAAGAACCATATAAAAATAAAGAAAGTAAGAAATAAAGAGAAAAATATGAGAGTAGAACATGGAACGAGATAATAAAATGTCGGTCGACGCCTGGGTTGCTTTAGTGATGACTTTTCAATTGCATGCAGCATCGGATGGGACGATGGTAATGAAAGGGGTGTTACGCAGGATGAGGAAAAAGGCGATTTTGGTTACATGAAGATTGCTAAAGGAACTAAAGAATCGCGAAAGCAAGTGTTGCGGTAACTGGCCTCCTGGTAAAGAATTCAACCCGTCGTCTATGGCGTATGAAACAGAGTGCTAACACTTAATGCTTACTGCCGCCTTATTCTACCTAATACTGCCTGAATCTATTCCACATTTTCATCTCACATTTATTAAAACCCACTTTGATATTTTCTACCCATCTATGTCATTATCTCCCTAGTCGTTTGTTTCCTGGAGTATTATGATTGAAAGATTGTATGCGTACTGCAAGACCACCTCATACTCCTTTTCGATTTAAACCTCTAAAGATATTAAGAGAAATTTACAAATTTGGATCTTTAAAGTTACGCACTTTTTATTCTCTTTTGAACAGTCTAGCCCAAACACAGACGTTTTCTCCAGCGCTTTCAGCGTCTTCGTCTTGGAGCAGGAGGGATGCAATATGATTATATATATTATAGACATGTAATATATATGTATTATGGATCTGTGTCTTAGTATTGAAGTGTGTAGGAAAAAATATCAGTGTACGTCGTAGTTTGGGTTTACGGTGGACAGAGGTGGTATGGAAGACGTGACGACCAGCGTTGGTAGTTTATAAATTAACCAGTATTTACTTTATTGTACTGTTAAATTTTGCATTGCTTCGCTTTGCACCGGCTTCTATTTTAGTTCGTAACTTCACGTTGGGCAGTTCGTGAAGCAATCACCAAGCCAAAACGAAGAGGCTGACTGGACATCTGAAGGGCTGGGATTTCATGGAGCTTGCAATTTGTAGAGCGAATCTCTCTCTATTCCTCTCAAATCACTCTCTCTCCTCTCTGACGCACATCGTCCATATCCTGCCCTTTCTTTGCCCCACGGCACCAACTGTACTAAATAATGAAACAAGAAGTAGTAGGTTCTTGAGGAAAATGCGGTTATGAGTGACGGCACGCAATAGACAAAACTCTTTCTAGCACTCGAAATTGTTTTTGTATCATCAGAATTTCCTTTAGTAACGAACGGTTTACAGCTCGAGGTAATTATAAAAATGAAACATGAAATGGGGCTGTGTCTTATTAACCTTTTACAGCCTAGCGGTAACTTTACGTACCACCAGGTTTAACATTAAAAAATTCTACGTGGTGCCACATTGCGTTTATGTGTTTTGTACGGATCTCAGAACAAACAGCAACTTTTGCCTTATAAAACATTAAGAGATTGGTTTTTATAACCGAAGTGGAGAGTATTTACAGCGCGGTACGCACTGAGTCCTTAATATAAAATAGATACGCTTCGTCTTTAAAGGGTTAATTGCTGGGGAGTACGACAGTATATTTAATGCGGTATAGTTATTTAATTCCGAAATATATGGGGATTTTAATAAATTTCTGCCCCTAAATATTTCTTAAAGTATGTTGCTGTGATCATGTTCATGTTATCATTCACGTACTGTACCGGCTTAAGGAGTGTACATTTAAGACATAGGAATCGTGGGTTCGGGTCCCATTCGGGCCATGGACGTACGATGGTATTCGTTCTGCCTTCGTGTTACACCGTGAGTATAGCAACACCGCGGAAACCTGACTGAGCTGCTCGGAGGGGAAGTAACTTTTCGAGCCAGGAGGACTTGTTACCAGACTCTGATCCCACTGTGTATAGTGTCTACGTTTGCCTGGTTAGAGGGGTTTCTATCTCTTGAGATATGCCGTTTTCCCTTCCAAAGTGTCCTACCCCATCCACAAAGGAGGTTACTAAAACCGAAAACTGGAGGCTATGAACTACTTTACCCCGTAGCTGCATACGGATAATCTTAGAGTGAATGTGTATATTAACAGGCGTTTATTTTATGATGTCTCGGAGTGCGGGAATTTTATCGACAGGAAACCTGCTTTCGCCAGGAATGCAGAGGGCTTTGATGTTCTTGTATGAAATAACGTAAGTGGCACTGCGGTAGAGAAAAGGACTTCAAATCCCCCGGCGAATGCAGGCTTTCTGTACGGTGTAGCTCTTGTGACATCTCCCTTGCTGAGGGACACGATAAAGTGGATATTAGATATATATATATATACATTTATAATGGAATGTGTTTTTTAAAGTACGAATTTCCTTGGCTGTCCAAATTTCTAAACTAGCATCATGGTGCCAAAACTTGTATTTTGTCACCACGAGAGATTTTGGGTATTTTTTCAGTTGATAGTATTTTTAATAGAAATTGTGGTATCCAAAAATTGTAAGAATTTTAAGACTGGTGGCCGCCCTTAATTCCATAAGGTACATTTTAAGGAGGAATTATGCAATAAGTTTTATTTCCACCAGTCGGCAGTAACTGTAAGAACAGAGTACAAAGTAATCAGTTTTAACATCTGGTACAGTCAGACATATATTGTACCTTATATATATTTTAGTAAAGTCTTTAATGCTGTAACGGAGTGTGTTTACTGCGCGGTACGGGCTGGGTCTTTAAATATCAGTTTAAGCTCACTCCTTAAATGGTTAATCCCAAAGATATAAAATAGCAAACAAATATCCGTAAATTGTAACGCCTATTAACACCCCGATTTTGGAGTTTCATGAAACGCCACGCGAATGCACAGAACTGTGTCTTCTGCGCGGTACGATCTGAGCCTGTGATATAATTCAGCGTCATTTACGTGTTTCATATGGATCTCAGAACAGCGATTACTTCCGTATGCAGCAGTAACGGATTGATTTTAAAAACCGAGACGGAGCGTGTTTACTGCGCGGTACGACCTTAGCGTGTAATGTAATTCAGCGTAATCTCAGTCTTTAAATGGTTATTCACAAAGATATAAAATAGCAAAAAAATCCGTAAACAATGTTCTGTTTGGTGTAATTTTTAGTATAAGGCCATGCCATGGCTCAGGCGGTTAGCCACTGGTCTCGCACCGCAGAGACCGGGTTTCGATCCCGTGGGATGTGGGATTTGTGGCGGACAAAATTGCACTGGGACAGGTTTTTCTCCGAGTACTTCGGTTTTCCCCTGTCAATTTCCTTCCACCGGTGCTCCATTACTAGGCAAAGGACAATAATAATAATAATCATCTTCATTTTCATCATAGGGTTGCTCAAGAAGCCTTAAGGCTGCGTTGCGTCCGTAGCGTCTATTGCGGGCCCTTCCCCACAAAAACGCTTAAATATTATGGGATTTTATGGTGTGGATTTTCTTCAAATGCTTCAACCTTTTGCCTTCTGTAAGCAGTAAGCCCATCTTATATACACTGTGGCAATGCTAGTCTCTGTCACACACCCGCACTGGAGTTTCACGGACCGCCACCAGAGGGCAGGAAAAGACAAGACACAGAAATTAGTCTCCCGGAAGCGCGGATGATATGTAGCAGACACAACTAACTGAGGCGTCCACGTTAACTACTTATAGGGTCGCCGGGCACTAGTACTATATTATAATATACATACACACATTATTCGGGTTTTCACGCTAACTGCGGGCACCACTACGACATTATGATACACAGACACATACATTCTTAGGTTTGCATAGGTAACTACGTAAATGAGCGTGCCTTGCCTGCCCACATCGCGAGGTTTCCGCGGTAATTACGTAAATGGGTGTGCATTGCCTACCCGGATACCGGGGTTTCCACAGTAATTGCTTACATGAAGTTTGCCTTGCCTGCACGGGTCGCAGAATTTCAAAGGTAACTACATAAATGAGCGTGCTTTCCCTGCTGGGGTCACGGGGTTTGCGTAGTAACTGCGTACATGAAGTGTGCCTGGCCTCCACCGGTCGCGGGATTGCCAAGGTACTCGTACTAGCCGGCCTGGGTCGCCGGGCACCAGCAGACTAGTGCTGGTATTAAATCGAGTCGTAACAAAGGAATAGGTATGTAGTTCTGATAGAAGGGAACAACGCTGCACATATATATCTTCGGTGGGCAAGTGGGTGGGCAAGTTACCACTTCCAAGTCCGAGGAGTTTCGATGGTCGAAATGAGACGTGTCACTGGAACTTGTTCTAGATATGCGTTTCGTTTGGAACTCTGAATAGAAGGCCTGTATGAAGAAGAATGGTTGTTGTTGTTGTTGTTGTTGTTGTTTGCCAACATCGAACACTCAGCATGATCACAATTCAAAGCTGATGCTCATGGCCAGACATTACCTAATTTGTCGCATTATTTTCCATCTGCTTTTCATTTATATTAGTTTTTCTGGCACCAACGTTGGTTTGGCAAATAATATCTGTTTTTCTGTTTGTTGCAGGTAAGTGGCTTCCACATTCTGCTGTATTCGCCCTTATCCTAGTGCCATCTAATGGTAAGACTTAACAGACCCCTAACTGCAGTCTTGTAGAGTATGATGGCGAAGTAGTATTTAGGATTGTGTCTGAACATGCAACTCACATTATTCATTATCTAACAGCGCTTTGTTAGTTACATCTACTGACCGTTAGGGAACATTTTGTATTTTTTACGTGAAGGACCCTCGAGTTGTCAGTACGCTTTGCCGTACATTTGTGTGTGGCGAACCGACATTGAAGCTGAGAGTTTTATAAAACCAGCAATCTCGTGTTGCCAGGCTGCCAACATAAAATTTTCTTGACACTGTGGCGACTTGTGAACCGATAAAAGATCGTAACCAATAAGACTAGCAGTGCTCTTTTAACTTCACGTCAGTGACAGTATGAATTTACCTCGCGCGTACATTAGACCGTTTTTAAATTTGCTCAACTGAAATTAATTTTACGTTCTTGTAAAGAGTATATTTTTCATACACACTCAAATATGCCATAAGTAAGTAATTAACTAATTACAGTGCACGTCCTTAGGCAGTTTGGTTTTGCTCGTGATAGAAAGTAATTCAAATTTTAATGGAATGGCACAATGAATTTTATATTACACTAATAAATCACCAACACAATGCACTATATTATAATAAAGTCATTTATTATTTCTTTCTAATGGGGTATATAAATAAATAGTAAATGACTTTATCATAATATAGTGCATTGTGTTGGTGATTTATTAGTGTTATGTGAAAATACACGGGGAAAACAAAGTGAAAAGAATTTTATATTGTTTAATGTCAAATGCGCATTTTACTGAATTTGCTGAATGTCTTCCTTTCACCACACAGGCGCTACTGTCGAGGCATTCTTGCTTCAAATCTGTGATTAATTGCAAAGCACGTAATTTATTATTTGACGTGTTATACTTGGTGTACTAATTGCACGACATTTAACAAAACAAATTATATTTTCATTGATTTTTCAGCTGAATTATTGTCACATTTAACGAGGACTGCATTTCCATCGTAAATATATAGTTGGTTACGCACAGCAGAATACAAGGGAATATGTTACATAATGTGCTGTAAATTGGGTAGTTTTAACCTTTAACAATGTGGCATTCACTGACGAAAACTATTTTTTTTAGTATAAATGTTGTCAGATTTAATAATTCAGACACTGTTTGCCTAAAAAGCCAAGAGGAGTTGACAGTGTTGACTGAAGCTAAGCACCAGATTCTATGATTGGCAGTGGAGGATTCAAGGTCACGCTTCTCGTTCGTGGCAAGAAAGTGGTTAATGATGTTCGTAGCTCAGGTCGTGTGTAAATCGGCGCAGGCTCAGGGTTTCAGAGGAACGTGTGCTCAGGAGAATACTCATACTTGGAATTCAGGAAGAATACACGAGGGAAAGATAGATAATTGCGTAAATGAGGGACTTCATATGCGAAGTTTAAAGTGATCCCAGAATGTTGCCGTCCTTTGGGTTGGGATGTTTTGTAATATAAATATTTTGTGGTTTATCAAAGCCTTCGACAGAAAAAGTACGCAATTTATTGTTTCTTTTATAAGTCAGCTGTCACTCTAGCACAAGAAATTAACAGTTACGCTTCTTGGGAACCTCGTCCCTTCGCCAGTTTGTCTAACATTCTGTGAGTGACCAATTATTGTAGCGTGAGTGAGCTGGAAAATGTCTCGTAAATACTTTGCTTAGGTATGCCTCAGATAAAATGCCATGAGACGTAAGCAATATATATAGGGTGTGATGCTAGAAGGAGCAACTTGGCCATCAGATTAACGTGACCTGAATACCGGATGTACTGTAAATTTCAAGGGCAATTTGTTGAGGGAATTTCTGAGTTTATGAGGTAAATAGTACATCTTGGTGTCGCGAGTTCAGGTGCAGGAACATTTCTGTCAGACGGCGCAAATAATACGACTTAAAACACAGCTGACCACATCAGCTTACACCAAGGTATTGCATGTTAGCTTGGAGCAAATTTTCAGCAGCCTTTTTGAGAATGTGGCACGTTACGTGTGTACTGTGTGATGACAGGTCCAGCTCGAATTAGTTTGCCGAGAAAAATTTCTTAAATTAATCATAGCTCTGTGTAGTAATAACATTCTACATTTATACGCGTGTGTAATTTATGCCAGTTTCAGCTGTTTAATTTGCGTATGATCTTATGGCACCCAGCACACTCTGATCGCTAGTTTGTATACTCTTTCCTGTTAGTGTGTTTGTGCTATTTATTATGTAATCTAGGGTTAATGAGGTTACATTATACTCATCTGCAGTGGGTATTCGTACCGCTGAGACGTTCGATAAACCAAACCAGTACGTTAATATTGAACTTATACTGATGTGATTAGGCTTAACCTTTTAAAGCCTAGCGGTGACTTTACGTACCACCAGGTTTAACATTAAAACATTCTACGTGGTGCCCACATTGCGTTTATGCGTTTTGTACGGACCTCAGAACAAACAGCAACTTTTGCCTTATAAAACATTAAGAGACTGGTTTTTATAACCGAAGTGGAAAGTGTTTACAGCGCGGTACGCACTGAGTCCTTATATAAAACAGATACGCTTCGTCTTTAAAGGGTTAATTTTGAAGAAGAAACTAGTAAAGTGCTGCGTTTGGAGAGTATCTTCTTGTGGTACTGAAAGCTGGACACTTCGGAAAGTAGATCAGAAATACCTGGAAAATTTTGAAATGTGGTGTTGGGGAAGAATGGAGATCAGTTGGACCAAATGAGTGCAGAATGAAGGAGAGGAATAGGATAAAACGAAGGAAGGCTAACTGGATTGGTCATATCTTGTGTAGGAACTACCTTCTAAAACACGATATTGAAGGGAAGATAGAAGTGAGGATAGAAGTGACGAGAAGACAAGAAAGAATAAGTAAGCAGCTGCTGGACGACCCTAAGGAGACGAGAAAGTACTCTGAATTTAAAGAGGAAGCACTAGATCGCACTGTGTCGAGAACTCGCTTTGGAAGTAGCTATGGACCTGTAGTAAGACAGACTATGGAATGAATAAATGAATGATCTGATAAAATTATTATTACTGGCACTTCGTTTAACCCTTTAAGGACGAAGCGTATCTGTTTTATATAAGGACTCAGTGCGTACCGCGCTGCAAACACTCTCCACTTCGGTTATAAAAACCAGTCTCTTAATGTTTTATAAGGCAAAAGTTGCTGTTTGTTCTGAGATCCGTACAAAACACATAAACGCAATGTGGGCACCACGTAGAATTTTTTAATGTTAAACCCGGTCGTACGTAAAGTTACCGCTAGGCTTTAAAAGGTTAAAGCCTGTTTTGAAGTCTGTACCTTGACGAACCAGTTCCAAGAGGCTCTCTGGTAACAGCGGGTTAAACCACGTGAATGGGATGTGAGGTACAGAGGTGTCATAACCCGCCGAAGTTGCGTTCCTCTGACAATACAGATAATGCGATGAAGTCCTGACGTCAACCCGATAACATTCACTTTGTCAGTTCGTCTTGAACCGGAGCAAGCCAGAACGCTTAATTCGTAACGTTCTTTCTGGTTCATTTAACGACGTTAATGTTTTTAGGATGTTTGTGGTTTATTCTTGATAGCATATATATTAGGTGTGAAGGCAATGAATACTGAACGGATAAAATTTTGGCTGGACACTCACGGTGTAGGAATATGTCAAGGTAAGCCTATTTTCCTGGAAGGACTGAGAAACAACGATAGTAATAAGTCATGGTAACTGGCAAACCTGTCGAGAATCAAACGCGTGTCTGGCAAATAAAATCCTTAGACCTTAGTCTAGTGAGATATCAACTGAAACGGTTTAATCCGAAGGAGGAGGAGGTGAAGGAGGAGAAGAATGTAAGGAGGAGGAGGAGAAGGAAGAAAAGGAGGTGAAGGAGGAGAAGGTAAGGAGGAGGAGAGGGAGGAAAAAGAGGAGATGGAGGAGAAGAAGGCAAGGAGGAGGTGAAGGAGGAGAAGGTAAGGAGGAAGTGGAGAAGGAGGTGAAGGAGGAGAAGGTAAGGAGGAGGAGGAGGAGGAGGAGGAGAAGGTAAGGAGGAGGAGAAGGAGGAAAAGGAGGAGGTGAAGGAGAAGAAGGTAAGGAGGAGGAGAAGGAGGAAAAAGAGGAGATGGAGGAGAAGAAGACAAGGAGGAGGAGAAGAAGTTAAGGAGGAGGAGAAGGAGGAAAAGGAGGAGGTGAAGGAGGCGAAGGAGGCGAAGGAGAAAGGAGGAGACGGGGAAGGAAGAGGAGAATGAAGACGACGACAATAACGGCGAACTTATGCACAAAGTATTTATGAGTGTAAAATTAAGGTTACAGTGGCGTGACACAGATTCTGTTTCCGCCGTCTGTCCCGCATGTCTGTAGCAGACTTAACAATACTGCCGTTCCAACAGTCCCCAGCGCTAACTGTGACAAAGAGTACAGTACCTCAAACTCGTCTCGGCAGCTGGGTAACTCCTTTCCTGGCGCTTTGCCTGGTATGGTTAATTTAAACTTCATTTTCCGTGTCGCAGAAAGCAGCACGCAGGATGACGGTGAAGACTGCGACGAGGAAGCGGGTTGGCGGTGGTTTCGGGTCTGTGGGTGTGGGTAGTGGGGGCCGCGGTAAAGAGCGGGGGCGGCGGTACATTTTACCGCGGAACAAAGTTTTCGTCACTGCTTCCTTTTTAAGTTACATATTTGGTCATATTCTCCATTCATTAGTGTATTAAGCCTTGTAGGAACGTGGCGTAACTTACTGAAGGACAGTTCTTTTCGTGGACACTTGCTTTCTCTTTATTTCTGGAAAGACTTTTTGTGGTTTTATTGGTTATATGTCTCACACTGTCATTTTACACTCTAGTTAAGTAATCCATGATGTATGCAGGGCTAGGGACGGGGTAGGGTAGTTGGTATAGTGACTAGATTAGGGGATGGGCGATCTAGGATTTATGTTTGAATCCTGGCAGGGGAAGACTTCTGTGTAAAATTTTCAAGCTTTTTCTGCTTAAGTTATAATGTGCGAGTATTCTCGTCAGAATTTGGTTCTTAACCCGCTAAAGACGAAGCGTGTCTGTTTTATTTAAGGACTCAGTGCGTACCGCGCTGTAAACACTCTCCACTTCGGTTATAAAAACCAGTCTCTTAATGTTTTATAAGGCAAAAGTTGCTGTTTGTTCTGAGATCCGTACAAAACACATAAACGC